>OY101448.1:1042020-1084520 GCA_956483635.1 Panzeria rudis
ATACATACATACATACATACATACATACATACATACATACATACATACATACATACATACATACATACATACATACATACATACATACATACATACATACATACATACATACATACATACATACATACATACATACATACATACATACATACATACATACATACATACATACATACATACATACATACATACATACATACATACATACATACATACATACATACATACATACATACATACATTTCTATTAGTACGTTTATACGCACAAGTTATTTGCAAATAAAAACGTAGTGCTACCAAGTATGTATTTTTATTGGATATTAATATCTCACGAAAACAATTTCTGATTAACGCGCTATTTGCAAATAAGAAGTTTGGTTGCCTCCTTTACATATGTTTGTTAATAAAAAATAATAAATAGATAAATATATTGACAAATAGATGAATAATCAGTGATTTAATAAGTTAAAATAAAAAAGGATTTGACAGCATTTTACGTTTTTATTTGCAAATAAGCTCTGCGTATAAACTAGGTATAAATTTAATTCGAATTATATGTTTGTTTAAATAATTACATTTCAACTGAGCAAAATAGATCTTCTTGTCTTGATCGAATAAAAACTCCTTGAGTTAAAGGAACTTAAAATTTAAAAAGTGTGTTTTAGACATTGCTTTAAAACTCAATAATTAAAAATTTCTAAATAGAATGAATTAAAACCATAGAGTTCGACTAACATTGATCCTTCAATTAAAATTTTTCTACATTAAGATGAAACGAAAATTCAGAAAAAGCCTTCAAAGCCCAAAGTTGAAACTTATTTAGTGCCGAACACATGATACATAAAATGCTTAAGAACCGACAAAATAGAACAAAGTTACAAGACCTTAAGAATTGGTTTTTAAGATCAAGATTAGAGATTAAGATAAATTTAATATTTGTATTTACTCTTTGAGATGACTTTTTTAAAAACATTTTTTACTAGTTTAGCGGCTAATGTTGGTGATTTAATCCTAATCTAGCAAAAAAATTAAAAATGCTTGTCACCTTAAAGAGTAAATACAGATATTAAATTTAACTTAATCTCTGATCTCGTTCTTAAAAAGCCTAAGTGAAAAAACAGAACTGCTTTTGATTTAAAATATTTTTTTTACTATAAACTAAATTTTATAAAAGATGACTTCGGAATTTTTCACTCACTGGCTTACAACTTTTTTATTTATGTGGGGTACTAACAACTTCATGTTCCATATGTTAAGGACAAAATTATATTTGGGCTTAAAGCAATTTATAAAATTTTTGTTTATTATGAATTTTTGAAAAATATCTTCAAATGGCCTTTTTTAAATTTTAAGGCCTGTAACTCAATGAATTTTCTAAGAACATCTAGCTGAAATGCGAGATCACATAACTACACTATTTTGGACCTCTCCCATGCATAAGAAGTTGCTACCTGTGTGAGCCTTGCAATATACACATGGTGTGCCTTCGGAGTAACTCGGGGGTGGTGGTGAACATTCAACTTCACTCTGTGCTTTGAGAACACCGTCAGATTAAGCCGTAATGGCAGGTAATGACGCTAATCGGAACCATTTTATTCTAAGGGCGCGTAATGGTAAACAAAGAACTGTGAATAAAATATCATTGACTAAACTAATGACTGTGAATCTGGGCCTAAGAATACTTTTTAAGTTCTTAAGCAATAAGAATAAATTCTTATGTATGTGTTATACATATGTGCGTGTAGTGTTTAATATAAAAAGTATACGTAAAACAATTTTTTCTTTTAAAACAGGTAGTTTTTATTTTAGTTTCAAGAACCAAAAAACACAAATGCGTTCCGTTAAACTGAAAGTACCTAGTATATATCTTCATCACAATTCACAATCAAACTGCTCTTGCTGTTTCCCCCCTCATTTTTGTGTTCTAATCCTATTCAATTTCGTGTTCCTTTTCAGTAACGTCAATCTACTTTACACTTAAAACTAAATGAATGATTTGATCTTGTTTTTATGAGTTCAATTCTTTTCTCACGCAATATAAAAACAAGATTTTTATTTTCAAATGATGCTTTGCTTAAAATATAGAAAGGACAGACTTTTTTCCCTATGACGCATTAAATTAAATAAATCAAGATACAAAATACTTGAAATATTTTCAAACAAAAGCAAAAACCGACTCCTTTGGCAAATAACGACCGCAAAATTAATATTTAAGGCAAGATCTGATCTACTGTGTAAGTTCGTTCCAATAACAAATGAAGGATAAATAAACTTGTACTTTTAACAGAATGTTTTTTTTAATTGCTGTCTTTATTGATTTTCAATGACCTTTCCAAGATTTCGGCAACAGAAACTCTTTTAACTTAAAAAATAAGATAAATTTTATTTGATTTGTTTGTTCATCATCTACTTCAATTTTGTTTGCTTTATTTTGTTCTTGGTAAAAGTAAATCTTGAGTCAAATTTTAAGTGGAAAAATAGAGGAACAGTTAAAGTAGACTTCTATGCCTGTATAATAAGACACATCTTTTATTTTAATATAAAAATTTGTTTACTTTTTATATATAAAACACGTGTACATTTAGTTTAAACTTTTTTTATTCAATTCCATTAAAAAACGTATCACTAGTTAGCAGGGATGGCAAAATTGGTACAATTGTACCATTTTTGGTACAAATCGAACTTTAAAAGTACAATGGTACACCAATGGCTTATTTAGTACAATTAATAATTTTTCTATATTTTTTTAATTTTTATTTTGTCATTTTCGTCCACTTGTACATATGAGTAATTCCATTTAGGCAGGTGTGACCACTTTACACATATTTTTTGTAATAAACATAGAATATAAAATGTTTTACTTAAAAATAGGTTGCGACTCGCAAGGCCATTGAGCTTAAAGTCGTTGGATAACGAACGGGTAGACACTGAAAGAACACGAATCCTGCTCAGAATGATCGTCAGAAAGCTGCGACGGGTGTGACCTTACAAATCTTAGTTTTAAAGAATTATGACGTTCAGCATAAATTCTGTAAAATTTTTACTGCAACGTACACAATAATTTTGGTATAGCTGTCTGTTTAAAGTGTTTTTAGCTGTATTGCGTATTTACTGTTTGACAAAAAACCAGTTTTCTTAACAAAAAACCATTTTTAAATTGTGACTGGTGTGACCGACGGGTGTGACATAATACGAAAATTTTAAAAATTCGAAGAAATAAAACTTTTTATTGATCTCATTAATATAAATAATATAAAAATAAATCATGATAAAATAATAACATATTAAATTATTTGCTATGCGTTCTATTATAGACAGCAGAATGTTTCGTGGATGATCATTTAAAAGTACCTCAAATTGCTTAAAAAATATTCAATAACGTATTCTTTTATTTTTTCTGTAATTGTCATGCTCTAAAAAACATCAATTTAGAGATTTTTATTAAAAATAGGAAAATTATTTTTTCCTTGCATAGGGCCGTTTTACGTGGAATCACTCATATTCAACATTTAATTTGACTTAAATTTTGTGAACTATTGAGAATAAAGTTCGACTTGAAGGTATGAATATTTAAAGTGGTCAGATAAGGCCTGATCACAAAACGTAGTTTCAGCAATTTAAAGCTCTTGTAGATCAGGATAAGTATTAAAGTCTGAAAAAAATAAATTATTACAAATTAATTTGCATTGTAGTAATGACGAATATTTCGGAAATTTATTGAGAATATATTCTTCTACCTTTAAATTATGTCCTAATTAATGAGTTATTTTCGATTAGAAATAGCTAAATCCGACTTAAACACACTTTCATTTTCCACAGATAGTACTATATGGGCATTTCTACAGCAAATTCCACTGTTTGTCACGTGCGACACCAAGCAATTATGCTCGTTTTTTTTTGCAAAGAAAACGCAAGTTTTTTTACTGCTTTATATATTTGTGTAGGGCGTAAGTAGCTCTACATTAAGTAAAATTTTAGAAACACGCGAACTATATGGTTCTGAAATACAAGCTTAACATCTTGATGACGCACGTGACCAAAAAGTAAGCAGGCCTTCTGGAAGCCCTTGTTTGGCAGACACAAAGCGTTATTACGCCATTTCATACTCATACATCTTTTACACATGACGTCCTAGCTAGCCAAGGCCTTCTACGTCCCCTTCTCCAACAAGCCTAGCATTTTAGCCTTCTTCTTTTCACTGTTTGCATTTTTATTTAAGGTTCTTGTATTTGTTGCTTTGGCTTTGGAATGTGTGTGTGTTTTTTTTGTAGCGGTTTATCCGTTTAGTTTCTACAAATGTACCCAACGGTAAAAGGCAACAGGCCAGCAAATTTCAGCCCTTCTTGGAGGCCTGCAAGACCGATACACATGCAAACTTCCCTCTTGTAGAAGGGAAGACTGAAATAGTACTTTGTTTTTTTTTTTGTTTTTTTTTTTTGTTTGATAGACATTCCACATTCCCTTCTTTAAGCAGGGAAGATGGAAGGAATATTGAATTTTTAAATTAAAAAGTAAAAAAAGTTCTTTAGATATAACAAACATTCTCGTATTCTTTTTTCGCATGTAATTTGTGTATAAGACTGAAACTTAGATACAAGAGACATCACACATGCTGATATTATGTCGGAGTTGATTAATTTATCATTATCCCGCCGGAACTACATCATATCCACTTCAATGTATAAAAAACTACTTTGGATGAAAAGAAATAGTTCGAAGTAAAAAAACCCATTAATCAAATCGAAAGAAGCCGCTATAAAAGTAGTGAAATATAAAAAAAAATGTGCACCACCATTTGCTTTTTAACAGACCTTCCTCAGAAAGCCTTCAAAATGACTTGCCAGCAGAGGCCTGTAAGAATCCCTTCATGGGATAAATTGGACCTTAGAAGGGAAGGATCCGAAATGGCATAAGTGGTGCCCAGACTTCGATGTCGGATTCAACAGTCATCTGAGGTGAAAATTAAGCCACACTCAAGAGAGAAACAACGATATGCGATATGATAAGAATATTGTACGTGCTGTATTCTTTGGTGTGGTTAAAAAATTGTAGAGTTCTAGAAACGTCATTGATATATATTTTATTCTAGGTGCAAATTTTTCTGTTTTTTATTGTGATCTCCTCAGTCTAAAAAATTTGTATGTAAAAAAGAAAAACGAGGAGTAATTTTTGGGCGTCAAATAAAAGTGAGTATGTTAAAAGCTAGACATACTAAGTTTTAGAACAACTTTCTTTCCACGTGCGAAAAATTGAGATAAAAAGACACCAGAGGCAAAAATAAGCTATATTTAAGCCATGAACAACGATGTGTGATATATGGAGATCGGGCTTTAAATGACAACGTAGTATATAAAATATTAAAAGAGCTGTTTATCGGGGCGTGAATAAAAATATTTCCGATTTTAGAAACCTTTTTTTTTTGTATGGAGTTCGACCCGTTTTAATGTACATATTTCTTAAGCAAATTAAAATGTTTAACTTTAATTAACTGCAAGTAAGCTAATCTAAATTTGTGGTCATAAATGTTATTGTTCAAGCACATTTGTGTAACTTCATAATATCTTCTTCATGGGCTAACTTACGAAGACTCATTCGTTCGCACCACATTCATACAAGAAGAGACTTAAAACACGAACCTGGTAATAAGATAAACACAAGACAGAAGAAACAAACTTTTTAAACAATTGATGTAAGAAATAACTAACAATACAATCACATACACGAATATAATGAAGGAATAGATTACAACAAAAATGTTCTCACGTTGAAGTGTCATATTTCCTGAAATTCTTAAACATCAAAAATACATTGTTAGGAGTACAACTGAATTACAATAAACTTAAACAAAGGCACCTAAATGAATAGATGAACCAACAAATATTTTAAGGAAATAAATACAGTCATTTATTAAATGTATTATTCGATAATACCCGATTTTATTTAAAATAAAGATTTATTTGTTGAGGGTTAAGCAAAGTCTATAAGCATTTTATTGGTGCTTTAACAAAAATACTTCTGAAAAGTTTCTAAAGGGGTTTGCTTAAATTTGTACGATTATTTAATTCTTTTGTGATTTTCAAAAAATTATTATTTAAAAATTCTCAAATAGTTTTTGAAAGTAGGAGGTTTGAAACTTTTAAAAGTATGGTTGAAGTCTGAAGTCGATTTGGTAAAGCACCAATGAAATCCATATAGAATTATTCTTCTTAATTTATTGGAAAATTTTCTTATATTAATTTCCAAAATTTATTTATTAAAAGTTTATAGCAGAACATACAAAATACATAAATACATATGTAGCGACCGAAAATATTCCTTTTCACATTACCCCAACAAAAACGTTTGGCATTTTTGTAATCCGTAGTACTTTTTTAATAGGTTACAAGGTATTGAGTGCTACTTATTTGTCTTATTATTATGCTTCATATTAAAGCTACTACTTACTTAGTAATTAATAAAAGAAGTACGTATTTATTTCATTATCTGAAATTACACCCAGAAAAAAATCATTAAAAAGTATATTGTTTCAATAAGAAACATTAACGAAAGTCTAGCCATGTTGAAAGTTTTTCAATATTGAACAATGTTTATTCAAAGTTGAAAATTGTGGATTTAGTGTATTTCAAAAAAGTTTTTCTTTTAAATTGAAAATTATTAAATTAATTAATATGACGAGTTTTTATTTTTAAATTGCCATTTTCCCGTAGTGTAGTTATAATTTGTTATTATGTATTAATAAAAAAAAAGTAGACAAAACTTTTTAAGTTAACATGAATTTCTATATTAAAAGACATTTTTGGAATTTTTTTATTTATTTGACTACTTGCTTTTTTTTAGCTTCAGGTAAGTTAAATAATAACTAGTTAATTGCCGTGACAACTTAATTACATTATTTATTGAACTTCTCAAGGAAATACATATGTGTGTGAATTTGTTTTTAAATTTTATTATTTTTCTGTTTGGTTTTTAAATATTCCAGTACAATATTTCAATAAAAAAATATGTGTTTTTTTTAAATTAAATATTGACGAGTTTAAGTCTTAAATTTTACCTAATTTTGTGGTAAATCCCATTTACGTAAAAAAAATATTTGAATTTATGAATTCAGTAATTGAATACGAATCAAGGCGAATTCATACTAGGTGGTCACAAGAGCCCAGCTGTTTATGAAAATCTTTACACATTTAAAATGTCAGTAGTGTTAATGTATCAGCTTTTTTGACAGCCCAAATGTAAATTCTCCACGGCGAATTCTCTTGCGACTACCTAGTGTTGATCTAACTTGATACGAATTGTAGTTTTTTCTGTGTACAAATACATTTACACCTGCACAGTGGGAACTTTTAGAAAATAAATTGTAATAAATAATGTTGACGGGATTTTTCTAAAAGTTGGAATGTCTTCATAATTTAGAAAATCCATAATCACAATTTTTTATAGGGCCTTAAGCACAAATATTTTTTTTTTTAATTTACTCTTTCTTTCTCCCGCTGCTGCAGTTAGGGTACATGTCCAACAATAAAAAATAATTGGCACTCAAAATTGAAAATAGTGTTGATACTTTTTTAGAAAAAAGCATGGTGTCTTCATGTCAATTTCAAAATTTTGAATTTTTACCCATTTTAAAACTTAAAGAATTCAGATAATAAACTTTTTTCTTCAGTTTTACATAGAATTTTATCAAGAATCTAACGGCAATCTTTAAACCAAAATCGAGAAATATAAACCAGAAACTAATGTGAGATTATTTGGGATCATACTTCTTCTAAACTGACTTTGAAAGCATGAGAAAAATCCCGTCACAGTATGATATGCCATAATACTACAAAAGTAGCTTGTCGATATAGTTATCGTCGTATATATCTATAGTTATCGTTGTTTGTTGTGCCAAATGCTCGTTCAATAGATAACAACGGGTGTATCGGGAAGTTATAATATAAAATATCAGAAGTGAGATAGAAAAAAAACGTCAAAATAATTTAATATAAAATTGAACATTAAATATGGAATTTAATATTTTGAAGAAAACTATTTAATTGAGTGCGACTAATTCTTATAAATTTACGGTAGCGGGCGATAGTCCGGAAATTCAAAGTGCGCCTGCTGTAATTTTGAGTAGCATCGAGGGATGCTCTAGTTGTGAATGTTCAATTATAAAAATAGAAGAGGTTTCGTAAAATGCAATACAAAACTCATCGGGTTTTGAGGAGAAGTTAAAAAAAAACTGTTAAAAGTTTAATGCTTCCTCCTTTGCAATTGGAGCGCATCACGTTTCGAAGAAAGTTGAGAAATTAAAGCAAATATGTAACAACAAATTGTTTATTGTGGATGTCTGCATGTTCCAATTAAAGAACATTTAAAGCATTTTGCTAGTTTTGTGATTCCAGGTGGGCATTACCAGTCCAGAAGGATCCCAATTGGTTTCACTGGCGTCCTCTGGTCTTAACGAGCTCCGTTGATCAAATATAGGAAGTACTGGGAATGAGAGAATTGCAGCCTTTTTGACGTCATTGTTATATCCGTTGGTGACTTAAGTGAGTGAGGGGATACTCCACATCCCCCCCCCCCCCCCCCCCCCCCAACGAATAAATTTCTATAGAGTTTCTAGTTTGGAAGAAGTTTGGATAAATAGTATGTTTTACTTAGAAGTTCCCCTGTATATAAAATAAAACTATTGTATGGTCTTGATGACTTTATTGAAGTTCAATAGGAGAATAGGAAGTTGAATCGAAAAATGAAGGTGAAGTGTTACGTAAATGAAAATGATGTGTTACGATGATATGTTATTAGTGATTAAAAATATATTCTTATTAATGGATCACAAATTTATGGATCACAAATTGAATGCTTTGTTCGTTGATAGAGTTTGAATAATTATTGGCTGATTTCATGACGAAAGTTGTTGAACATTTAGTTATTTGGTACTGTGGTAAGTCTAATTTCCCACGTTGAGTGTTTTATGATTTATTATTTCGTTCCGTGGTAAGTATGATTTTCCAATTTGAGCGATTTATTATTTGTCTAAAGTTTGTTATTTGGTTCCGTGGTGAGTGTGATTTCCCACGTTGAGCGATTTATTATATCTTTAACGTTTGTTGTTTGGTTCCGTGGTGAGTGGGATTTCCAACATTCAGCGATTTATTATTTGTTTAACGTTTGTTATTTGGATCCGTGGTGAGTGTGATTTCCCACGTTGAGGGATTTATTATTTGTTCAGCGTTTCTCATTTGGTTTCGTGTTAAGTGCGACTTCCATCGTTGAGTGATTTATGATAGTTCCGTGGTAAATGTGAAATACTACGTAGAGCAGTTTAGAGTTTGTCTAGTAGCTATTTGTTACCTTGTGAGTGTGACTTCCCACTTTAGCGATTTATGTTCCGTGGTGATTGTAATTTTTCACGTTAATTGATTTCTGATTTGCCGGAAGTTAATTATTCGGTTCCTTTGCATATGTGATATTCCACATCGGGAATTTTTAGGTTGGTTACGTAGATAAATTCGTTTTCTATGTGGTATAATTCATTGTTAATCTATTGTGCTTTTATTGGATGATATTTGCTGTGTTATCACTGAGGGCAGTGATAGAACAGGATGGCCGAGTTGAAAAATTATTTGGAATCATACTTGCTCTAAACTTACTTTGGAAGCATGAGAAAAATCCCGTCGCAATATGATATGCCATAATACTACAAAAGTAGCTTGTCGATATGGTTCTCGTTGTTTGTTGTGTCAAATACTCATTTAACAGATAACAACGAGCGTATCGGGAAGTTATAATTTAAAACTAATAAGCAAAGCACTAAAATTTTTTTTTTGTTAAGTTAAATGTCTTTTAAACCATGAGAGACACGATATTTCTTTAAATTTTCGATATCGGATATTATTCAAGGAAGCTACAAGACTCAGAATCAAGCTACGATATCACTAAGACATGTAGTGTAAAGCCTGACTCCTCCTTTAAAGATATTCCAAGTTTTAGACAAATCCAATAAACAGTTGAGAAGTTCCAGATTTATTACCATTAATTTTGCGAAATACTTTTCAATGAAAATTCAATTTGAGACATGTTATCTCACTCGGCCTACTATTTTGAGCCACTGTTTGTTTCATTGTACTTATATAAATAACATAAATATATGTAGTAAAATATTCATGGGGTTCACTTTAGCGGATTAAAGATTTTATGATTTTCTTTGTAATATTTTTATGAACAAAATAAGTTTGTTAAAAGCTATTTGTAATATAAAGAATTAAGCATTTATAATTCAGTTGCGTGCTGTTTATGCAAGCTGCACTCAAAGCGTATTAAGAAAATCGAACACAATAGAAATCTCAAAATGGACAGATAACAAGTACAACAATAAAATAATTGGTAGGTGGTAAAGTGCAGAAAAATAAATTGGATTGTTGCAATTAATTGACCGTAAAAAAATTAAGAAATAAAAAATGAAAGTAATACAAATTTGTTAATAAAACCCCAATTATAATAACTTGAAGCAAACACAATGTTTTTAATTAGGATGGCCCAATTTCAATAGCTTGATTGTCGTTGTTCCACCCAAAACTTTAACTTAGCTTTGTTCCTTAAGTTCCTGCTCAGTTTTTAAAGAAATTATGTTTTAAAAATTAAAGAAAAATATGTGACAGGGTCTCCCATTAATCAACGTCAAGCTGAAAGCGGATGATAGGGCAAGTAGTGACTGCTCCAAAAAAAGTTAGAAAAAAAATCTGTCACTTATTTTAAAAATTGTTGCCAGTTAAAAAAATCACCCTGTAATGATCTTTCTTTTGCTGTGACTACAAATCTTCACTTTTCTTATTTTTTTTTCGCCTATATCATTGTCATATATCCTTCTGTAAATGGCAGCTAAAAATCCATACTGCAGTGGCCTGATTTACATTTTGCCAAACGATGTACTTAAATTTATTACTACTCCCAACTTTAACCGGGCGTGTTGAAAAAATATGTACTTGGTACTTTTGGCAAGTGACATCAAAAGTTGGCGCGTTTAGCACGAATTCCAAAATGGTATAATACTTGGTCGATTTGTTTTTCAAACTGCGAAAAAAAAATGTCTATTTTTTTAGTCTTTATTCGAACGTTTTTTTATTTAAATTGAAACCCCGTTCGAACAACGGCTAAAACAAATTTGTCTACTTACAAAAAATATGTATTTTTCTTGGAAAAAACATTTTTTTCGCAGTTTGAAAAAACATATCGACCAAGTATTATACCATTTTGGAATTCGTGCTTAACGCGCCAACTTTTGATGTCACTTGCCAAAAGTAAGTACGTAGTACATTTCTTTTCAACACGCCCGGTTAAAGTTGGGAGTAGTAATAAATTTAAGTACATCGTTTGGCAAAATGTAAGATTTTCTTTGAAAATCAGGCCAATGCAGTATGGATTTTTAACTGCCATTTACAGAAGGATATCGACAATGATATAGGAGAAAAAAAATAAGGAAAGTGAAGATTTGTAGTCACAGCAATACTTCTGTACTATAAAGATTTAACATGTGCTTGTCATTGAGATTCTACTACTGACCTCGGAACTATTGACTTACTATAGAGTAGGTGGTTCTTATGGTACCGTATAAAGACGTTGGTACCAGAGATTCACTAGTGTATTTTAATGATTCTAGTCAATACATATGAAACTTTTTACCATCTAAGACAATTAATTGGATTTTTTATGAAAATTTTTTTCTTTTTGTGTGCAGCCGAATATATTTTCAACACAACAAAATGAGACTAAAAATAGTTTTCTAGCTGCCTAAAACTTCTCTTCGTTGACAATGTCACCGAAAAGTCACCAAACTTGTCGACAAAAGTGGTGACTTGGAGACACTTGTGTCCTGGCTTCCTTCAGGGTAAGTAAAGGGCTTTTCATATTTCGTTTTATTCTTTGTATTCATTTCGGCAAAAAAGTTTTACAAAATTAAAAATTGCAAAAAAAGATTGATAATAATGAAAATGTATTCATATATCTGTGGACTTTTGAGAAAACAACTTAAGTGTAATTTTCAAAATTTTCAGGAAAGCCAAAATACCGTTAAAGTAATACACAAAAAATTTTGTGTATGCGCTTTAAGAAAAGTGAAAGTTAAGTAAAACTAATGGCGTTTTCTTTTTTACAAAAAAAAAAAATATAGAATAATAATATTGCATTGTTTGCACTTTTCAATAAATATTTGCAATATAATCATTTTTCGAGTAAGTGAATTTATTAGAAAATATTTTATCATCAGTTACAAAGATAAATTTTTGCTTTAGAGGAAATAGCACGCCTTAAGTGATTTTGATTACAGTTTCATATTGAATTTGTTCCACTTTTTGGCATTTTTAAATTCTTTGCAAATTAAGAAAAATCGGGATGAGCTAAAATTTTCAAACATTAACATTTTCTGAGTGTTGTGTTTGTCTTCCGACGGGGTTTTTTTGAATTTGGAACGATTTTCCGTCATCCCACGTCAAATTTGGTTTGTAAACAGACCGGTTTCGGCTATGTGCCATCTTCAGTGTTCTATTGAATATTCAATAGAACACTGAAGATTTTGAGTATTCAATAGAACACTGAAGATGGCACATAGCCGAAACCGGTCTGTTTACAAACCAAATTTGACGTGGGATGACGGAAAATCGTTCCAAATTAACATTTTCATTCATCAGCCTGTTCACAGAATCCAATACGGATTAGTTTGGTATTTCCGTTGAGAAACGGAATTAATTATTCATGGATAGCAGTTCAGCAACCCTTTCTTTTTTGCATTTAACAGATAGAACAAAATTTTCCCTAGCCTCTTATTACTAAATAAACAACTTAGTAAACGATATTTTTAATTTTGAACGAAAATAAACAGTTTTTGAACAAAGAAATTTCGTTACGTTTTCATGAACGCATTAACAATTAGAATTCGATTGGAATTACGTTTCCAGTCCAATTCCGTATCGGATCCCATGGATAGGCAGAATAACTATTATAGGAACATGGCGATTATACCAAAAGACGCGCCTTAAAAATCTGTATTTAATGTTAATAAAAATTCGAAATTTTCTTGAGTCGACTTAAGTACTTTTATCAAAAGTCCACAGATATATACATATGTCTGTTTGTATATATATGTCTGTAATATAAAAGTTTGCAGTATATTTTCTAGTACATATCTGTGCTTTGGTGCTAAAAGGGCAACATTGGCTAGCAAAATCCTTATGAAGCTGTTCTGGGTTACATTAGACATTGGCTGTTTCAGCCAAATAAAAGAGAATAAGAACAGAAACCTAATGCAATGATTAACTCAAAACAGCAAAATATTGACATTGGTCCTTTTAGCACCAAGCCACTGATATATAACAATACCAAAATGTACTCATAAATAAATTTGTCAAAAGTTCTGACTAATGTAAGAACTATAAACGAAGATTTCAAAGCCTAGAAATTAATTACTTCCATGAACATAATATTTTGTATAAATGGTCTTTCATCATTTGCTAAATGCCCTTGGACGCCGCCACGTGTGCGATCAAAGGATCGCGCACGACTCGCCGTCACATAAAACTGACCGTGTGAAAACACAGGTTCATTTAACAAAATTTCAACTGTGTCAAATGTTTGAACTTGCAATTTATTTATCGTCATAGCAAAAGCAAGAATCATAGGATATTAAGTTCTTTGAAATTCAAAAGGTAAAATAGAACCTGTGCAAGCCAACCATATACGTGCGATTAAAACTCGCGTTTGGTTTTTTCACGTTTTCAGTGTTGCCGTGGTGGTGGTTGGGGGAAATCTGTGATTTTTAGGTAAAAAAGTATATTGTGCATATCTAGAGAAAAATACCTTTTAAACCATATACGTTTCATCAATATTGTTGGACAATAACAAACCTAAAACTCTACGATAAGAAATCGTGTGGCCTATTTAATATAAGATTCGTATGTTCGCGGGAGTATTTATTATATGTAACATCTCTAAAGTAAATCTCTTTTTATAATTATTTTCTTGTTGTAATACTGTTACATCATTTAAATGTGGAGTGTGTCTATTAATTGCACATTGGGCTAGCTTTCAGAGTTTTATTGTCCGATTTGTGTGCAGGCAATCTCGTTCGTAGCTTTGATTTTGTTGTTTCAATACATTGGACCCGTCACCGTTACAACACTGAAAGAATTTTGTTCATAAATTCTGTGAATTTTGACATTAATCCAATGAAAACTTTCATTAAAACTCAACCAACGTCACGCATCGTTGGTTGAAACAAGTTTCGTCAACATTATTTTAATGAAAATTTCATTAAATATATGAAATAATTGCATTGCTCTTTCAATGTACTAATTTCACTAAGCCAATGAACATATTTTATTATATCGGTGAAATTATTGCCTTGTTTTAATAAAACTGTTTCGTTATTTTAATGAAATTATTTCATTATTTTAATGAAACTCTATCATTATTTTAATGATATTCTGTCATTATTTTAATGAAATTATTTCATTGCTTTAATGATATTATTACGTTACCTAGTAGCCTCTATTTTAATTTATTGACAATTCCAAGGTTGAAATATGTACGAAGACGCCAATGCACACCAGAAAAGTTGTTAATGTTGATGACCGCTCACAGTATGGATGGGCAAAAAATATCGATATATCGATATTTTCTACAAAATATATCGATATATATCATCGATATTTTTAATTTCGATATATCGATATTTTCAAATATGTATATCGACGGTATCAAATTCGATATTTTATAGCTTTGATTTTGTTTTTCGTGCAATTTTTAAAAATATTTTGGCACAGTCTTCATCAAATAGTACATTACTAACAAAATCTTTCGTTTTATTTATAATATTTTGTCTATTTGAAAAATTATCACTTTTTTAGTGTAATTTTGTTGATGTATGTTCCATGATATATTGGTGGAACAGTAGGGATCTTAGAAATTAACTCTTTCCAGCTTAATTATTTTTAAGAAAAGTATTTTTTTTTGTTTTATTTAAAAAAAATTTGGGACTACGTATAAACTATCATTGTTGAAAAATATCGATATTTCGATATATAAATATCAATAGTCCGATATATCAATATGTTTTATTCGATATATATCGATATGTTTTATTTGATATATATCAATGCCTATCCATATTTAAAAATATATCGATATTTAAAAATATATCGATATACATATATCGATATATTTTTTTCACTTGCCCCTCCATAGCTCACAGTATCGAACTCAGACTCTTGATTCCCGTCATTTGCTTTATAGGCAACGTCTTATCTAGTTCAGCCAACAGCACTGTCAAAGCAATGTTTCTATGAGTGTATAATAATAAAAAAGTGTAGAACAACAACAAACATATAAAACTATTTTTGTTGTTCGCTTTTGGCTGCCAACTGTTGAAATAAATAAAGGTATGTTTAAAAACAAATATGTATGCGATTTAATTTTTTCATAAACTAAGTTGCGTAATATATGAACCGACCGACATTATAACGTTTTGAAAACATGTTTGAAAATTGTTCGTCACACCAAAAAAGGATTAAAATATCTATTAGATCTATTACATTTCTAAAACCACATTTTTAAATTGGTTGATTTTATTTAAAATCCCTAAAATAGATCAAAAGAATTAGAGTAAAAAACTCAAGGTGAATTAAAAATTATGCAACTAATATGGTAAGCATGAGAAGCAAAACTTCCGTTTACAAGACTAGTTGCTAGAGGCGTAAGTTATATACATACATAGATATCCCCTCATTTGCTGCTACGTCGCACAATGGGGATTTTTATATTGAGGTGAAGAAAAAAAGGTTTTTTGAAAAACTTCAGTAATTTAATGACTGGTGTAGTTTTGTTTAGATAGTAAAACATAAAATAAACATAAAATAAAAACAAATACTATTATTATTATTATTAAAATATCCTATTTTAAATAAAAAACTGTTTTGAAATTCTTAGGTTAAATTTCAGTCAGTTCAATAAAACATAAAAGTAATGAGTTGTAAACGGCTAAAAAAAACTAGTAGTCAGATCAAAGTAATTCGTTTTGATTTGATTGTTATGGTTATTCCGAAATTTAAAAATACCATTGCATATTGCATGTTGCATATTGCATATTGAAAATTTGATTTTTTCCCCGCGAAACTCCCACAGTCCGTCGTCATAACTCAACAAAATTAGTTTTACAGAAAACGAGTTTGAAGTTTTCAGTTTACATACAACTTATTGCAAAACGAAAATTTCGTTCTTCTCTCAAGACTTGAGTATACAAGATATTTTTACACAGTATAAAAAACGATATGGCGAATAAATTTTAAGTTATGACGACCTTGCAGCAAATTAGCAATGCAGCTTGCTAGCTGCTTACATAAGGTTTTTCGTTTGATAAACGCTCAAATATTTTACTGGGTAATTAAAAACATTTAAGGCAAAAGTTAGGAAGGAACTTATGTTTGTCTATATTTCTCAATTAAATATGTATTTTACACAAAACTCATACCGAAAATTGTATTGAAAAGCTTTAAGGGTCTTCTTAAACTGTTAATCAACAATATAAATAAACTCATTTACAACTCGAAGATAATCAATTTTGAGTTTTTGTTTTATAAATAACGTATTTAGCGCTTTTGAATTCGACTTACGGCCCTTTTCACAATATATGATTAAGAGTTAACGTGGACTTTAACGAGAAGTTTTATCTGCCGAACTTACCGTTAAAATCTACGTTAACTTTTAATCGTACATTAAGTAAGTAAGTATTTCTATATTTTCTATATTGTTTCATTACAAAGTAGGGTATTCATTCGGTTAACCGTTAATAGGTTAACCGGTTAATTACTACCCGATTAACTGACCGGTTAATTTAAAATTGGCTTTTTTCAATTAACGGTTAAACAGGTTAATTTCAGTCGATTAACCGATTAACCGATGTAACAAATTTTTTCGTATTTTGTAGTATTATAACGTATTTTTTGTGTGTTTAATTATTTGTTTCGTCTCATATACAAAATGTATGTGTTTAGAAATTACTTTTCATATAAATAAATAAGTCTGTTCAGTGATTTTAACTTAAATAAAACATTAAAATCTTTGGATGTGGCTATAAAAGCATTTAGTAAAGACTGTGCTACTCTAATTGAACTTGAGGGAATTATGTATTAAGTTTTTGTTTAATAGTCTTATAAAATCTAATAATACCCTTGCCAACGATTTAATTAAAAATCTAAGGAATAATTTTAATGAGAGACGAATTCAATTATTTTATACCTCCACTCAGGAATATTTCCTTCTAGAGACAGTGTTTTAAAATAGTGTACAAAAACGGACACTAAGAAATTCGGAAATAAACTTTTTTTCGCTGAGCTCTGCCAGCATCAATTAGATGATGACCTTACAACAGAAGAAACTATCGATAGTAATACAAGAAATGTTTTAACAGAATTAACCGAAACAATTAGAAGTGTTAAGAATTTGAAAAAAAAAATAAAACAGGACTCTAATGGCATAATGGAAAATTTTATAAGCTCAGAGAAATCCAGGAAAAGGACTGAGAAACTAGATGATCTGTATTATGGATTGCTTTCGACTTCTTCAACATCTACGATGAATGAAAGGATTTTTTCAAGCAAAGTTTTATCAAAACTAAAGAAATTATTTTTCTGGAAGATTGTTTTAGAAGATCTCCTTACAATATTGAAATAACTGATATAATGATCTCACAAACTTGTTTATTTTTTAATAAATACATATTTATGATATTTTTTTTTGCTAAAATTACTTGATTTATGAAAAGACTTCATTAATCGGTTAACCGGTTAATACCGCAACTAAACGACTATTAACCGATTAAGCCAAAACCTCGATTAATTAATCGAGTGGCTAACCGAATAAAGCAGAAACCCGATTAAATAAATACCCTTTTACAAAGTAACACCTTTTTGTGTTTTTGCAACTTGAAAAATACTTTTCACTTTTCTTATTGTGTACAAAAATTAAGTTTAGCAACTAACTATAAGAGCTTTAATCCGTAAATGCCATAAATCATTGTGTAAATTGCAATAAATAACAAAATTGGCATTTCGATTTATTTGCTGAAAATGTTTTTTTTTCTCTTGTGTTCGAAAAATGTGTAGATATTTTTTTTTCAACAGTGGCAAATACAAATATTGTTACAACAAATTTTTTTAAAACAATCATACGGAATCAAATTATATATTTGTAAGTTTAGACATATTTCAACTACAATAACATGTACTTAACGTGTTTGGCAATATTATATTTTCATGAAATATACTTCCAAGATCTATAATTCCTTCAAAAAGAAATCGATTTCAAAAATATTTGTTTTAGCAAGTATTTAATTTAATATTTAACGAGGGTTTCCTTAAGTATTTTGGGATATGACAACATTGAAAAATATATGTATGTATGTCAAGTGATAAATAAATTATTCTTTTTAAAATGACATGGAAAATAACACAACCTGTCCCTTATATAATTTGGGGTGTTGAACTCGATTCTGCAGTCGGTTAATTTTTTTCTTGTTTTAGTTTTCGAGATATACATACATTTATTTAAAAAAGGAAACATTTGCACAACATTTTGTAAAAAGCTATTTTATTTTATTATTATAGCTTTTATTTTTGTGCGATTAAGCCTTTCCTAGCCTTTTGAAAATACCTCTTTAGCGTCTTTTGGCTTCAGCACCTGGCAACACTGGTATTAACCCATTAAACAAATTGGAAGACATTTTTAAGAAACTGCATTTTCATTGCTTCCATGGAATCTATATTAAAAATAGGAATATAATTAGTAGAAAAACAAGTAAAAATTTATTTAAGTTATACAACCATTTTTAATTCTTTTACAACTTTAAAAAAAATACTCACCATGCTTTTAAAAAGGCGATTTTTTAAAAGACATTTATGAACAAATATTTCTCAAAAGTTTATATTTGTTACATGAAAGCAATATTTTTCGTTCAAATTCGCATAAAAAGAAAGAAGTTGCGAAAATAGGTAATTTTTCATCCTTTTTCCTAGAGGCAAATATCATTTTATTTTCATCTCTTATAGTTTCACAAACTATATGAAGACCATGAGCTAAAGATGTTACATGAGTTATTTTTGGCTAAAACAGTTTAATGGCTTTGGTAGCTTTCAACAGGTATGGAGCGAGCCGCGTCTGTACAAAAAGTAAAAATAAACTCTTTATTAAATTTAACATCCAAAATTTTAATGGAATCATCAAATAGTGTTGCGATTGTCGAATGAATAGTTTTATTTCGGATTGAGGTGTTTAATAAAAACTTTTTTTTACAGTTTTTTCATCAGAACTAGAGTTTTCCTTTTCCCGGGAAAGCAGGATTTATTTTTTAATTTCCCGGGAATTCCCGTCACATACAAAACGATACAATATATCATTTAATTTAATTTATTTGAACGAAAAACAAATAACAATTCATGACATCTATTAAATAAGTTTATTAATGCTTTAAAAGTTAGTTTAAAAAAAACATACCTGCCTGTTCTGTAAATCGAGTAGATTTCAAAACGCTCGATTTAGAGAAATTAAGTCCACCAATAGCAACATTTTTGCAGACTTTGTTGCTGCTTCATGTTTTTTAGAGCTTCAAATATCATATCTGAAATTAATTTAAAAACGAGTAATTTACTCGGATTCGGTTTACAGAACTGAGTCGATAATTTCAGTTCTTTACAGAGTAATTCCAAGTGAAATAAAAAAAAAGTGTAGGTGTGCCGTGCCGCATGCTTTTTAATTATAATAAAAAAATAAAATTTTTTATTGTATAGCTTCTGATTAGTAGCCACCCGAAGCAAAAATTTTACCAATTTTAAATTTTTTTATAATTGCTCTAGCTTTGCAAGCAGAAAAGATATTGAGATGATGTATGCTTTATATTATAGGCCAGTAATGAGCAATTTATATTGCTAAGCAAAACTGAACTGCAATAATTAATTGGTCGAAAAATAAAATTTGTTTATTGAGAAAGGATTTTTAAAGCATGTAATAATTGAAAAAGATAAAATCAAATTGTTGACTTTGTATACACAAAGAAAATAACATGGTTGAGGCAACCATAATCTAAGAGCAACATGCATATTATGATTGTCAAATCATACTATTATGAAAATAAATCTGTTCTAAATATAATATTGTTGTCTTAAATAACACTAACATGATTTATACAACCTAATGCTTAACTGAATGTAAATATACTATGATTTAAACTAATCATATTATATTTGTATATAAAAATAGCATGGCTCTAAACAACTATATAAAGGTTGTTTTCCTAATCATATTTTGATTAAAAATTGACAGCAGCTGAAAGTTTATACATTTTTGAAATCAAATATAAAATAAAATGTTTCGAATCTGAAATAAAAATTATTATCTATTTTCACATAGAGATATACATACGTCCATACATATTTGTTGACACATGTTTTATTTACAATCGGGTATGTTCCGAAAGCCATTTCGTTTTGAAATTGGTAACTATCAGGAAAGAATTCAACCAAAACGTGTCAGGTGTTTCAGATATTTTAATTTTTCAAATCAAGCGACACACAAAAACAAACCAACAGCTCTAAAGTAAAATAAACAACTGCTAAAAAAGCATTAATTCCATATCTCTTTTGTAACCATAGCTTGATTGCAAGCAAACTGCTTTAAAATAGTATGGACAAGAACCATATTTTATTCGTATAGAACCATACTGTTATTGAATAGTATATTTACTATGATTGTAGCTAGACATTTTTTAAACAATAATATTGTTAAATGCAACCATGTTGCTATTAATATGAACGCTAATAATGTCATGATTAAATTTGAGCCTGAGTTTGTTGACGTAAACTTATTAAGGTTCACATATTTAAGACAATAATAAATTATTTGCCGCAACCATAAGCTACATATATCGAGAAACATGACGTTGTTGACGCAACCATGCCACAACCATATATTTTCTCATTTATATTTTTGCGTATAACATAAGTAGCTCTAAATTAATTTAAAGAGAACGGAAAAAAAATTATGGAAATCGGATTATTATTTGTATCTAGTATAAATAAAGCTAGGATCCCACTATCGTCGCAATGCACCGATTTTCGTCGGCTCAATGCAATGAAGCCATAGTTAATATAGCTCAATTAATTGCGAAATAAGGCCGTATGGCTTTATTACCACTGCAGTGTAGTGCCATTACGCCTTTGTTTATCAATTATTTAAAAAATAAAGCTATTGGCTTTATTGTATTTGGCTCTATTGCAGTGAGCCGACGAAAATAGGTGCATTGCGCCGATAGTGGGATCCGGGCTTAACAGTAAATTAAAAATTGTAAAAACCACCGAAGAAAATGCATGATAACTTCATAACGGCTAGGCCGATTTTCCTCAAACACAGGTTAGAAGATTTTAAATCAACTCACCTCTAAAAAAAATTAAATTTAAATCGATCCACGCGTTTGCGAGCTACGACATCACAGACAAACGGATTGAAGAGAATACAGCGAGAAAAGAGTGATAACTTCTAAACGCCTGCACCGATATTCTTGCAACATACCCAGCTTTGCTTACTGGTAGGCAAAAAAGTATATCAGGATTTAAGTCGTAACTACTTAAGCTACTTTTGCACACTATGTATTTTACAGTGGCTTTGTCAGCTTGACGAACCATCTGTAAATTTTTGCTTTCACACTTATGTTTTTAGTTCCATCTGACATAACCTATAGTTTACAACAGCTTGTTTTGTGATAATTTCAATTTGTATTTAAATTAATTACAAATTTTATTTTTTTTAAGAATATGTATAAATAAATTGATTTTAATATATATTTGCCGAATCGCAAACACTATGTTCTTGGTGCCACAAACAATTGACTTGCCAAACAGCTGATGTCAGGTGCTTTGTCAGTTCTCTATTTTGAACACGCTCTAATTGAAAATGTTTACACTGTAAAAGCAGGCTGACATTCACAGAATCAAATTTTCGTTGCTTTTACACAGCATGTATGCATTTTGCAGTGGGATATTTCACAAGCGCACTCTAAAATACATATGGGGTATTCACAAGGTGTCTTATCATGTCATAATGTCATAAAGTGCTAATATTTTAAGATAGTTTAAAAACATTGTTGTTGTGCTTCAAACAAAAAAGTCCTAAAATAATATGACTTTTTGTGCTGTGTTTATTATTTTGTCATAACTACACAGTAAAAATCTGAGCCGAACGGCCGAAACTCTTTCGTCGAGCCGTTGATAATATTTGCAAGCCGCCGCCGTTGATATAAATGAATGTATGTAAAATGCAGTAAAGTATGTCCTAAAACTGTTCACAGTTTTATAACTTCACATTTAAATAAAAAATCGAGACATTTAAAAATATGCAAGTGAGAAAATTTTGTTTGTATACTTTAGCTGGCTGGCAGCCAACTAACGTTTTTCTACTAGTGGAAAATTAGTCGGCTCAGTCGCCGGCAACAGCTGGTTTCGTTTATGTTTATGTATCTCACTTTCTGTGTGCGTTGAAATTTACTTTTTTATTTACTTTATTAACAAGTTGAATAATTTAAAAACAAACTGGCTATTATTTAAATTTTGTCACTTGTTCTTAGCATTCTGATTTCAAGCATTTATAATTGCTTTTTTTATCAGCTGATACAAAATTGAAATAGCACACTAACTTATGAGGGGTTGCTCACAACAGTAATATATTTTCGTGCTATTATTTTAAAACATATGACTTTATTACTACCTTGTGAATCCCCCAATAGTGTCTAAAAGTAGCTTTACAATTTGACTCGATAACTACTTATTTTTGTTTGAGAAGTTAAAAAAAATAAGGGGTACCCAAACGCATGTTGACTTAAAAAGTGGTTGTCTACTTATTTTATTAATACATACGTATCGACAAATCGTAACTACTTTCAGATAATAAGAAAAATACGTACTAATTTTATTCAAAACTGGATAGTAGTTCTAATTTGAATCATAGAAATAAGCTAAATAAGTACCAATCATTACTTTGTAACCCATTAAAAGAGTACTACCGATTACAAAAATTACAAAAGTTTTTGCTGGGATAGCTAAGAACACTCTCCATCAAGACACCTTTCAAACAAAAATAAATGAATAAATCAAAATCGGTCCAGACGTTTGTGCTCTACGATGGCGCAGACAGACACACAGATACACAGGCACACACTACAAACTTATAAATAAAAGTCGATTTAAGAAATATAATGAATATTAAGCAGCTGATCTACCGAATAATTCGCCTTTTAGCCAGCATTAAAATTTCTTGCACAGGGTTTTTATATTCTTCAACTACACATAAAAATTCCTTATAATATATTTTTCTATTTTTAAATGAGCGATGTTCAGTTACAATTAATATTGAAACTTTAAAGTTATTTTCAATATAGCAAAAATTTTACGAAAAAAATGCTCTTAAAAGTAAAATGTGCTAAAAAATGACCTTAAGGGCAAAATATGCAACAATATGCTCTAACAAATCGATGCCGAAATTCTTAAAAAGTTCTGAAACGGAAATATAACTACCTTATATGTTTGTAAGACATCCAGCAAAAAATATGATATATCATATTTTTGGTTGCCCTGAACATATCGTCGTTCGTAAGTTATTGTGCTCTATATTTAGGGATGCCAGATCCAGGTTCGCAGAAAGCTGTACATTGGGGTCAAAAAAGCTGGACAAAGCAACAAAGAGCTGAAAATTCGAAAATTACTAGAAATTTTTAATTTTTGTTTTGTATAAACAAATTTTGAAAACTTTTCAAACAAGATCTACTGATGAATTAGCATTAGCATCAACGAAATGCAGCCATTTTTTAGCTTAACCCATAACAAATAAATATTTTCTGAACATAAACAAATTTTATTAAAAACTATTTTTATGCACTGTTATAAAGGATCGATTTTGATTTAAAAAACAAAGTACATACATACACATGTATTCTCAACCCCATATGTATTCGGAGAAAGGCGATTTTAGAAATCGGTTTGATTAAGACCTGTAGTAGAAAATAATCTCTAAGATGATTATAAGCTCACTTGAAAACTAAAGTGCAGCTGCACGATGGTTTTCAAATTTGGGTATATGACGTCAATGTGACAGAAAACAAACGGATCTGCGTTCTTATTTAGCAGAATTAAGGCTTAGAATGAACAAGGGTTCATCTTCCTTGGATTCTATGAAAATTCCACAAACGCTCCAAGCCCTACTTCTCGTAGACTTACCAGAACTTGTGCTAGGTATAGAGGTGACCATATTTGCAATAGTTGCGGAATAACTCAAGACGAATTTTCGATATAGAAGTAGTAGATTCCAAATTAAATATTCGTTCTTCGTATTGAGGATCAAGCATTGTGGATAAACAATATGTTTATTACCAAACCGTCATATCTTTCATTAAGAACCAATACCACGCCAGTCACAAATTTCTGCGATTTCGATCTATTCTCCCTTTCTGTTCATACGTTTTCTAATAAATTTCGAAACGAATCACCTCTTCGAAGTAACATTAAATTTTAACCACCTTTTCCATCATTATCCATTTTTCAGTTATAAGTTCTACTTTGCATTTTATACGAGGTAGACAAGCTCATGCTGCAACTTGTTGTTGTAGCAAACGCCTTTCAGTTGTTGTTAAGAAGAAAAAACTAAGCCTTGAAATTATTTAAGCAGTTTAAAAAACTGACTACTGTTAACGTTTATTCATACTTAAACTTACAAAAGTATCGTTGTATCAGCAATAAAAATATCGCCGATACCGATATATCGGCAATTCCGAAGTATGCCGATATGTACATACATTGGTATCGGATGCTCAATAATTTTTATCAACATACCCTGCGGGAAATGTTGTACCAATTGTCATGAACGTAGAACAACTGGTGAAAATGGAATTGGTACGAAATGTTCCTGAGTGGTGACCGGTGAAAAGAAACTAGAACAAAAATGTTAGAAAAACCCTCATTCCACAAGCAGATTTTTTCCAAATTAAAAATATTTGTTTAGAGTACAGTAATTCAGCTACACTGAAAAGAAACCCTTCATTCAGACAATGAATTTCTTCATTCTATTAATGAAATTTGTCATTGAAAGTCAGCTAATGAAGCCCTTCATTGGATTCCTGAAGAATGTTTCATTGTATTTATGAACTTCATTTGGCCAGCAATGTCATAAATGAAATCAAACTATTTCATTAGTTCAAAGAAACAGATTCATGAATTAAATGCAGATTTTTCATTATTTTTTCTTTTACAAAAGAGAAGTACACATTCACACGATTATTGTGCTGTGATGTGCTTTAGTATATGTTAGTCAATCGCTGCCTGTACTGCTCAGTAACCGGTAAATGTTGATGGCTTGTCTGAAACTAGACTCGAACTCTACACCTCAGGAATTGTAGTAAACGCGCTAACAACTTCAGCCAAGAGCCTCTCCTGTTTCTTATTATCTTAAATACATACATGAGGTATGGTTAGAAAAAGGATGCGCATAGCTAACAACGTATTTTATACAATGAAGAATATTACATTGTAAAAAAGAAATATTTTCATTGCATGTATGATACCACATTTCCATTGCTTTGAAATTCCAAAAGATTTCAATAATAAGAAATAGGTAACATTTTTAAAATAAATAAATGTTGGTTTACATACTCATGTTTGAATTGAGTTGACAAAAATTTTATGACTTACTTATATTTTCCATCAATTCGCTAAATAGAAAATTCATTTAAACAATCTAATGATTTTCATTAATACAATAAACTATGAAAAACTTATGAAGAGTAGATATTGAAGGATTTCATGTATGCAATGTAATTGTTCATTGTATTAATGAAAAGTTTCATTAATATAATGTAAGACATATAATGAAACCGTTTCATTGCCTGAATGAATGACTTTCCTTTCAGTGTAGTATTAAAGAACCCATCACAGGACAAGTAGCCTTAGTTTGGGCTTAGAACCTGTCACTGAGTATCTTAATTATGTCAATTGACCCCCTCCAATGACAACGCCATGTAAAAGTTACCAGTCCCTTTCGTGACCTGTCTTGTGACTGGATCTTTTCACTCTAGGGTATGTATGTATGTATGTATGTATGTATGTATGTATGTATGTATGTATGTATGTATGTATGTATGTATGTATGTATGTATGTATGTATGTATGTATGTATGTATGTATGTATGTATGTATGTATGTATGTATGTATGTATGTATGTATGTATGTATGTATGTATGTATGTATGTATGTATGTATGTATGTATGTATGTATGTATGTATGTATGTATGTATGTATGTATGTATGTATGTATGTATGTATGTATGTATGTATGTATGTATGTATGTATGTATGTATGTATGTATGTATGTATGTATGTATGTATGTATGTATGTATGTATGTATGTATGTATGTATGTATGTATGTATGTATGTATGTATGTATGTATGTATGTATGTATGTATGTATGTATGTATGTATGTATGTATGTATGTATGTATGTATGTATGTATGTATGTATGTATGTATGTATGTATGTATGTATGTATGTATGTATGTATGTATGTATGTATGTATGTATGTATGTATGTATGTATGTATGTATGTATGTATGTATGTATGTATGTATGTATGTATGTATGTATGTATGTATGTATGTATGTATGTATGTATGTATGTATGTATGTATGTATGTATGTATGTATGTATGTATGTATGTATGTATGTATGTATGTATGTATGTATGTATGTATGTATGTATGTATGTATGTATGTATGTATGTATGTATGTATGTATGTATGTATGTATGTATGTATGTATGTATGTATGTATGTATGTATGTATGTATGTATGTATGTATGTATGTATGTATGTATGTATGTATGTATGTATGTATGTATGTATGTATGTATGTATGTATGTATGTATGTATGTATGTATGTATGTATGTATGTATGTATGTATGTATGTATGTATGTATGTATGTATGTATGTATGTATGTATGTATGTATGTATGTATGTATGTATGTATGTATGTATGTATGTATGTATGTATGTATGTATGTATGTATGTATGTATGTATGTATGTATGTATGTATGTATGTATGTATGTATGTATGTATGTATGTATGTATGTATGTATGTATGTATGTATGTATGTATGTATGTATGTATGTATGTATGTATGTATGTATGTATGTATGTATGTATGTATGTATGTATGTATGTATGTATGTATGTATGTATGTATGTATGTATGTATGTATGTATGTATGTATGTATGTATGTATGTATGTATGTATGTATGTATGTATGTATGTATGTATGTATGTATGTATGTATGTATGTATGTATGTATGTATGTATGTATGTATGTATGTATGTATGTATGTATGTATGTATGTATGTATGTATGTATGTATGTATGTATGTATGTATGTATGTATGTATGTATGTATGTATGTATGTATGTATGTATGTATGTATGTATGTATGTATGTATGTATGTATGTATGTATGTATGTATGTATGTATGTATGTATGTATGTATGTATGTATGTATGTATGTATGTATGTATGTATGTATGTATGTATGTATGTATGTATGTATGTATGTATGTATGTATGTATGTATGTATGTATGTATGTATGTATGTATGTATGTATGTATGTATGTATGTATGTATGTATGTATGTATGTATGTATGTATGTATGTATGTATGTATGTATGTATGTATGTATGTATGTATGTATGTATGTATGTATGTATGTATGTATGTATGTATGTATGTATGTATGTATGTATGTATGTATGTATGTATGTATGTATGTATGTATGTATGTATGTATGTATGTATGTATGTATGTATGTATGTATGTATGTATGTATGTATGTATGTATGTATGTATGTATGTATGTATGTATGTATGTATGTATGTATGTATGTATGTATGTATGTATGTATGTATGTATGTATGTATGTATGTATGTATGTATGTATGTATGTATGTATGTATGTATGTATGTATGTATGTATGTATGTATGTATGTATGTATGTATGTATGTATGTATGTATGTATGTATGTATGTATGTATGTATGTATGTATGTATGTATGTATGTATGTATGTATGTATGTATGTATGTATGTATGTATGTATGTATGTATGTATGTATGTATGTATGTATGTATGTATGTATGTATGTATGTATGTATGTATGTATGTATGTATGTATGTATGTATGTATGTATGTATGTATGTATGTATGTATGTATGTATGTATGTATGTATGTATGTATGTATGTATGTATGTATGTATGTATGTATGTATGTATGTATGTATGTATGTATGTATGTATGTATGTATGTATGTATGTATGTATGTATGTATGTATGTATGTATGTATGTATGTATGTATGTATGTATGTATGTATGTATGTATGTATGTATGTATGTATGTATGTATGTATGTATGTATGTATGTATGTATGTATGTATGTATGTATGTATGTATGTATGTATGTATGTATGTATGTATGTATGTATGTATGTATGTATGTATGTATGTATGTATGTATGTATGTATGTATGTATGTATGTATGTATGTATGTATGTATGTATGTATGTATGTATGTATGTATGTATGTATGTATGTATGTATGTATGTATGTATGTATGTATGTATGTATGTATGTATGTATGTATGTATGTATGTATGTATGTATGTATGTATGTATGTATGTATGTATGTATGTATGTATGTATGTATGTATGTATGTATGTATGTATGTATGTATGTATGTATGTATGTATGTATGTATGTATGTATGTATGTATGTATGTATGTATGTATGTATGTATGTATGTATGTATGTATGTATGTATGTATGTATGTATGTATGTATGTATGTATGTATGTATGTATGTATGTATGTATGTATGTATGTATGTATGTATGTATGTATGTATGTATGTATGTATGTATGTATGTATGTATGTATGTATGTATGTATGTATGTATGTATGTATGTATGTATGTATGTATGTATGTATGTATGTATGTATGTATGTATGTATGTATGTATGTATGTATGTATGTATGTATGTATGTATGTATGTATGTATGTATGTATGTATGTATGTATGTATGTATGTATGTATGTATGTATGTATGTATGTATGTATGTATGTATGTATGTATGTATGTATGTATGTATGTATGTATGTATGTATGTATGTATGTATGTATGTATGTATGTATGTATGTATGTATGTATGTATGTATGTATGTATGTATGTATGTATGTATGTATGTATGTATGTATGTATGTATGTATGTATGTATGTATGTATGTATGTATGTATGTATGTATGTATGTATGTATGTATGTATGTATGTATGTATGTATGTATGTATGTATGTATGTATGTATGTATGTATGTATGTATGTATGTATGTATGTATGTATGTATGTATGTATGTATGTATGTATGTATGTATGTATGTATGTATGTATGTATGTATGTATGTATGTATGTATGTATGTATGTATGTATGTATGTATGTATGTATGTATGTATGTATGTATGTATGTATGTATGTATGTATGTATGTATGTATGTATGTATGTATGTATGTATGTATGTATGTATGTATGTATGTATGTATGTATGTATGTATGTATGTATGTATGTATGTATGTATGTATGTATGTATGTATGTATGTATGTATGTATGTATGTATGTATGTATGTATGTATGTATGTATGTATGTATGTATGTATGTATGTATGTATGTATGTATGTATGTATGTATGTATGTATGTATGTATGTATGTATGTATGTATGTATGTATGTATGTATGTATGTATGTATGTATGTATGTATGTATGTATGTATGTATGTATGTATGTATGTATGTATGTATGTATGTATGTATGTATGTATGTATGTATGTATGTATGTATGTATGTATGTATGTATGTATGTATGTATGTATGTATGTATGTATGTATGTATGTATGTATGTATGTATGTATGTATGTATGTATGTATGTATGTATGTATGTATGTATGTATGCCTGTATGCCTGTATGCCTGTATGTATGTATTTATGTATGTATGTATACATACATACATACATATATTTCGACACTAATCTTTTTTTCGCACAATTTAGTTTACAACAAAGACAAAATTTTAAAATTTAATTGTACAAAAGAAAGAATCGTGTCGACATAGTAAATGTTTTCAGTTCAAAGAGAAAATGAAAATTGCTACATTTACAAGAGTTATTGTTGTGTACTAATCAAAAAGAGTAATTATAAATATAAAGTAATAAATAATACGGATATTTTTTCGAACATTTCTATTTAGCTGGACCTATTTAATTTTAGCTTGAAACTGGACAATCATCATAAAAGCTGGACAGGCAAGTCCCGCGCACCTGGCAACCCTATCTATATTATAGTCTATAGCTTATAATTAGGGATGTAACGAATACCGATACCGATACCGATATATCGGCGATACTTCAGATTTTCCGATACATCGGTATCGGCGATATTTTACTGCCGATACGACGATACTTTTAAAAAAATTTTCAGAGTTTTTTTCTGACAAATTATTTATCTTTTGTTAATTTTACCATGAACTAAATTCATTTCGTTATTTTTTAAATCTTATTAATATAAATTTTAAAAATTAAATTAAATAAATTAATAGTATTTTATGCTGTTATTTTGTAAAAAAATTATTTATTTTTGTTAATTTTACCATGAATTCAAATTCAATTCGTTGTTTTTTAAATTTTATTCCAGCAAAAAAAAGACACTCCAAAGAAGTCATGAAAATGTAGAATTCGCGATCCGAAAGTTTTGCTAATTTGGACAATTTCTAATTAATTTAACATATCCTTGCCATTGCAAGAAGTTCTGTTTTTCGATTACCAATCACCCAATTGGAAGCGATGCTAGGACAAATTTCTTTTTCCGTGTTCTATAATGATTTTTCCTCAAGGAAAAAGGATAAAAAATTACCCATTTTCACAATTTTTTTTAATGCGAATTCAAATTGAAAACTGTATTTTCATGTAAATTTAAGTGAGTAAATATAAACTTTTAGAACACTTTTAATAATTAAGATATTAAGTTATTTAGAAGACTATTAGTTGATAAATGTCGTTTAAAAATCGATTTTTTAAAAAGCATGGAGATTATTTTTTAAAATTATAAAGGAATTAAAAATTTCTTCTTGTTTTTTTACTAATTATCTGCATATTTTTAATACAGATTTTTTGGAAGCAAAGAAAATGTAGCTCCTTAAAAATTACTTCCAATTTTTTATACTGGGTTAATATCAATTTTAAATATTAATGATCTCTTACACTGTAATTTTGTATAAGAAAAAAAAATTGCACTTGAGTTTTGTTAATCTAAACTTGAACTCAATTGCAATATTCGTATCGGTATCGGAATCGGTATCGGCGATATTTATTTTTAAATATCGGTATCGGTATCGGATCGGCAAAACGGCGTATCGTTACATCCCTACTTATAATATAGAACACAATAACTTACGAACGGAGACGATAAGCATAAAAGTTGAAAAGTTTTCGTTTCAACAACGATATGCTTCGATTTTAAGTTGCGATTTTCCTTTTAGTATATGGTTTAAAAAGTATTTTTCTCTAGACATGCACAACCTGTTATTTTTTTCTACAAAAAACGGTTACGAGCAAGCCCGGTTACGGATCAAGTGGTCGAATTTCGAACAGCGGGCGGGATCCTAGTATTTATATACATCTGTTGTATTCCCTACTGAATTAAAAAATGGTTTTAAATATTTTAATTGTAGAACATGGGAAATTGTCATATCACGTTATGTGACGGAAAAGTTTTTTTAAACCAATAATCAATCACAAGAAAGATTCAAATGTGGATATCGTAGAACAAAATGCAAAGTAAAACCATGAGTACATGGGTAAACATGAGTAAATATGTAATCACAAATAAAATGCACAACACAAGAGTTTAAAAATATATGTATGTAATATTAATTTTGCCGTTTGCAGCCTTTACTTTTATAATCTGTATGATAGACTCATAATTATAATTAAAAGTGCGTTTTAAATGCTCAAGATTCGAGTTCATTTACCTTTGGATTTACCTTTAATACCGAAAACATTAATTGAATGACTTTCAAACCAACTCCCTTTTTATGTTAACAAACAGACAGACTGTATAATAAAAAGAACTCAAAAACGGTTTAAAAAATTTTCTTTTGCATGATACTAAAAAACATGTAATACTCGTACATTTGAAAAGAAAAACAAACAACTTCTGGATTTTAGATACATATTAAGTTTTTCTTTCATTTCTTGAAATTTGTTAATTCAAGTTCTGCATGATCGGTTAGTTTATAAATTCGTTTTTATTTAGTTTTTCCTTAATTTATCTTTTAAAGCAGGAAATATGCTTTAATGGCGCTTATTTCAAAGTTGTTTACTGTTCACGAATACTCCCATCGGTGAAACTTACGAGGCATTCACTAAACAGGCCTGGTAATAGGCCTGGTAAAGAATATCTTCAATCAGGTCTGCTAAGAAATGGGTCGAGGAAGGCATTGGGCCGCAATGACATCGCCTGTAAAATATATATGAATATGCAATGGGAGTGGCAGTACTAGAGCCTACTAAATAAGGCCTCATAGAAAGCCTTTTTACTCCCTCCATTTACCACTGGGCTATATGTATGTCACACACAAACGTTCACATGTAGTAGTCCCAGTGGCAAAAGTCAACAGACCTGCAACTTTCAGGTCTTCTTAAAATCCTGCAGGACCTGCTTTTTTACTACAACTAAAATTTTTTCGTTCTTTTACATTATTTGTCCGATACACATGCAAAACTGCCTTCTTGTAGAAGGGAAGGTGGAAGCAGTTTTTTTGATTTTTTGTTCGCTACACGTTCCACATTCCCTTCTTTAAGCAGGGAAAATGGAAGGGCTATTGTATTTTTATATTAAAAAATAAAAAAGTGCTTTGGAAATAACAAACATTCTTGTATTCTTTTTTCACATGTAATTGGTATATAAGACTAAAATTTGCATACAGTGTCCCCAGTGTCACACATGCTGCTGTTATGTTGGAGCTGATTAGCTTATCTTTATTCCGCCGGAGGTACATCATGCCCAATTCTATGTATAAAAAATTACTTTGGATGAAAAGAAATATGTAGTTCGAAGTAAAAAATCACATTAATCAAAGAGCTTCCTTAGATAGCCTTCAAAATGGCATGTCCGAAGAGGTCTCTAAGAATCCGTACAATAGGAAGCGTCTCATACTGGATCAGATTTGAAAACAAGGAATTTACGATTTTTTTTATCGAAATGTCGATTTTTTGTTATGCCCATCGAAAGAACTAATCAATACAATCAATATTTATTAAATGTAATTTTTTCGAAAAGTTAATATTTAACGAAATATGATGATGAATGTGTTTTTTTTTACTATGGAACGAAAACTTCCCAGGAAAAATTTTGATGGCAAAGTAATGAGTTAAAATGCTAATAAGCATACCCTTCACTACTTCTACTTTGGCATTTTAACCAATTACTTTAACATGGCGATGTCATTGGAGGCAAGTACTTACCACATTTGATTACAAATAACAAGTTATAAATTTCAATATTTAGAATGCATTGAATACACAAAACACAATAAAAAGTAAATGTCTCTAGGCTACTGCACAACTAGGAACAAAATTTAAAAAAAAAAATCCATTTTGCTTCCCCAGAGGTTGAACAGCTTATCGTCTGTATGATAAGCAGATACACTATTACTCTGCCAATAAGAGAATAAATGGTTTGTTTAATTACTAGTACATAAGTAATTGTTCAACTACTGTAAAGTAATTCAGGCGGTATGTTGTTTGCAGTTGAAAAGTATATTGTTCGGTAATGGAAACCCATTACCAAGTTTTTGCTGGGTTAGTTGCTGTGGTGCTACAAGTCCGGTTCAGGTTCCGTCTTCTGATTTCAAAAATTTTACTCTGTGAGTGTTTAATAATCATAGGCGGGGCTTACATTAAGGGTGATGTCGCTGGCGACAAAGTATTCAGCTGTGAGAAAGACTGAAAAAGACTGTGCTGCTTTCTCTGTCTTTCCCACAGCTGAACTTTAATGTAAACCCCCTCTTAAAGTGACAATATCACATCGAATTAGGTGCCGGTTTTTCTGTTTTGATAGCTTGAAAGTAGACACTTTTATCCATATTTTTAAGTATTGCTGAGCATTATACATATTTCTGTTCGTTTACTTACTACAATTTACTACTCATACTACAGCTGGAAGTTTTCAATACAAAAAGTAAACAAATTTTTCCAATTGTACTGGGAAATAAAATAATCAACTGATTACGATTCTGATTAACTAATTACGATCACTAATTTCGTTCTTTTATGTTTCTAATGACCTAATTATGAAATTGAAATCATTTACATACATACATATGTATCGCCGCCTTAAATGCAAACGGACGTAACTACACAAAGGTTTTATTTATTATTTGTTTATCTATACATATAATAAAACTGTAAAAAGGGCGTGTCCGTACATAAAATATTTTTGAAAATTTTTATTTTTATCGATTACTGTGATGTAGATAACAAGAAACCAAATTTTGGAATTTTTGTCTGTCTGTCTGTCTGTCTGTCTGTCTGTCTGTCCGAACACGCTTCACACAAAAACCACTAAAGCGATTTTCATGCAAATTGGTATACAGGTACCTTAGAGTCCTGATTCAAACATAGGGTGCTTCTTACCGCGATAAAATATCTTACTTCTAAGTTAAAATAGAAAAAAACGAAAATATACCCAATTTTACTTATATAAATGTTGTTGGAAATTAGAAAGATGTTTCTGTTTTTTTTAACGGTGGTAGCATTCTTTATTTTGCACAGCGGGAAACTTTAAAAAATATGTAAAAAACGTTATATTATTATATTTTACAACCACCTAATAGTCATAAAGCGACCTTTAAGCGCGCGAAGCAGGCGGGCACATCTAGTTAATAATATATCTACATATCGTTATATAGTCATTTTAAATGCAAACGATCGTAACTTTTCTTTTATTTTTTTAAAATTTTTAACACCGTTAACTGTTAACACTGTTGTTCACAAGTTTAAAAAACACCTGCCTTGTAGTTACGTCCGTTTGAATTTCTTTCATACAGTCGCCGTTTTTGATCTTAAGAGTCTAAAATTTTGCGAGAACATGTAGTTGGATAAAACGAACGATAATCAATCAATGTATGTATGTATGTATGTAATTGGGTTATTAGAAACATAAAAGAAAGAAATTAGTAATCATAATTAGTTAATCAGAATCGTAATCAGTTGATTATTTCATATCCCAGTACAAATATAATGCTCAGCAATGCTTAAAAATATGGAAAAATGTGTACTTTCAAGCTGTTAAAATAGACAAACCGTCACCTAATTCGATGTGATGTTGTCACTTTATAATGACTAAACACTCACAGAGTAAAACTTTTGAAATCGGAAGACGGGACCTGAACCGGACTTGTAGCACAACAGCAACTAAATTTTCGTTCCATAGTAAAAAAACACATTCATCATCATATTTCGTTAAATATTAATTTTTCGAAAACATTACAATTAATAAATGTTGATTGTATTGATTAGTTCTTCCGATTGGCATAACGTACAGTGGGTCTGTGGAACGCCCACGTCCTAGTGACAGGTGTGGGAAAAATGAAATGAGTATGGAATGCGGATTGGAAAGCCTTATTTCTGCTAAACAGGCCTTCTAGAAGGCCCATTTACTCCTGCCTTTTACCGCTGGTTAGTAGTCAGTCGCTTTTGTTGTTATTTATTTATATTTTGTTTGTTTCATTATTGTTACTCAATCAATCAGTTTAAACAAAGCACCATGTAAAAATTTAATTACACTATTACCTGAAGAAATGAACAGAACTAAAATAAAACATCAGTGCACTGAATAAAAAAAACTAATTAGTGTATTAAAAATTATATACTTACTTAACAATAGTGCACTGCTCATGAGTGATCACGAGTAATCAATCATGCATGATCAAAAGTTGCTTTCCGTTTCAATCACCCGAGCGTGTAACCATGCATGAGTAAAAGTTTTGCGTGATTGTTCGGTGAGTGAAGTTTTCTGATATATAATTTTAAAATTCTGAAATACAAGTTGGCTGCAATTTTTTAAAAACCGGTTTTGATGGTCAAATATTTTAGATCATGCAGAACAATAGTGAGTCTTTGGTGAGAGACTTTCGGTGAACGTGTTGAATTACATATTACTCACGATCCCATCTATATTTAACACAAACACATATGTATAGCCAAATGCTCCTACATATGCATGTACTAGGGTACACATTCGGTTAATTGCTACCCGATTATTTGATCGGTTAATTTAAAATTGGCTGTTTTCGATTAACGGTTAAACCGATTAATTTCAGTCATTTAACCGATTAACCGACATAATAAAAATTTCATTTTTTTTTGTAGTATTATAACATCTGTTTTGTGTGCTTAATTACTTGTTTCGTCTCATATACAAAAGGTATTTCTTTAGAAGCTATTTTTCATACAAACAAAGAAGTTAGTTCAGTGATCTTAACATAAATAAAACTTTAAAATATTTGTGCGTGGCTATAAAAGAGTTTAGCAGAAACTCTGCTACTCGAATTGAACTTGACGTAATTATTAAGTTTTTATCTAATAATTTAATAAAAGCTAATAAGGCTTTTGCCAACGATTTAATTAAAAATCTAAAGATTATACATCCACACAGGAATATTTTCTTCTAGCAACAGTGTTTCAAAAAACGGAAACTGAGGAATTCGGAAATAAACGTTATTGCAGAATTTGAAAAAAAATAAAACAGGACTAATGGCACTATGGAAGATTTTATTATGTTTAGAGAAATCCGGGAAAGGACTGAGAAACTAGATATTCGATTTGTTCAACATCTACGATAAGTGAAAGAATTTTTCCAATTCAAGTTTTATCAAAACTAAAGAAGAATATCTTAATAAACATTTAAACAAAATTATTTTTTAAACTAATGAAATAATATATTGATCTCACAAACTTTTTAATTTTTTAATGAATACATATTTATGATTCTAGCTTGATTTAGTTCAAGAATTGTTATGTTTGTTATTTTATTATTTTATATTTTTACTAACAAACTCAAAATAATAAATAATTTATGCATTTTTATTTGTTAAAGTTACATGATTTATGAAAAAATTTTATTAATCGGCTAACCGGTTAATACCGAAATTAACCGATTATTAACCGATTAAATAGAGTTCTTACAGAAAAAGTGTTGAGAATTTCAGAATTATTATTATCAGTTGCCACAGGGAAAAAACGATTATGTTCCGTTTAAAAAAAATGAGATTATGATGGCATCAGTCAGCTATATGGGCGTACTAACGCTACCACATATTCTAAACAAAAAATCTGTTGTTATTTGTTGTACTTAAAATACAAATTGGAGTATACGAAATACAAAATATATATTTTCAAGTCGTAATTTAAAATACATTTTGTATTTAAAATATAAATTAACAAAACATATTTGGGACTAGTAATCACTTAAGCAAGTACACACATATTTCCTTTTATGAACAGTATATTTGTAAACGTAGCCATGGTAGAATAATATACAAGGTAGCCGCATAACTAATACAAATGTACATTTGAGGTCCGAAATGTCAAACATTAATAGAGAGTGTATATGTGTGTTTGTATAACAGAAGCACCAAACATACGTGTTGTATTGTGTGTGCAACGTAGTTATTTCACATATACACAACATTTGATAGTTCGTACCACGAAAAAATAATAATCAGCTGGCGTTCCAGGGCTACCTTGTATATTATTCGACCATGAACGTAGCATGACACAAACAGCCTTTACGTTATTATCGTTATTTTTTTTAGTTACGTAAATTCTTAATTTCATTTGTTAATCAAGCAGCTTATAAAATGCTATTTTAGATTTCATTTGAACGAAATTTGGAAAAAAAAAAGATTCTATCAAGACAATTTATAATAATTTATTCAATAATAGTTAAAGATTCATCAACTTAGCAATGATTTTGAAATTGATGTAACGCAACCACAACACAAACATTTGTAAACCTCGAATCTTAAAAATAAATACGTTTGGCATTGAAATTTTAGAATTTTAAATAATTTTATTAAATATATGTACAATGTACATATGTAAGTGGTTATTCAATATTTCTAAAAAAAACATATAATCACACCTTTGTTGTAAATATCTGAATAAAACAATTCAATGCAATCAAACTATAAATCTATACACAGAAAAATGTCTTATTAAAATCGTTGAAAAGAAGCTTAATTTAACATTTTTCGGTAGTGATTTTGCTTGATATTCATTAATTCAACATAATCTTACGATAACCTTAAAAAAATATTTTTCCTTTCGATATAACTATATATCACGTTGATTTAATATTGCAGTACAGTTAAATCAAAATGAAGTTGAAACTGAAATAATACGAAGAATCATGTTGTATCAAAATTACTTCAAGTGTAAACAACGTGAATTTGATACTGAAATAACGCAAAGAATCATGTTAAATCAAAGTTAATTCAAGTTGAAACAACATGAATTTGATATTTAAATAACACGAAGAATCATGTTGAATCAAAGTTATTTCAAGTCGAAAAAACATGAATTTACTATAGCTATTTCATTTATTATTTTACTTACGTGATGTGTATTCGTACACACTAAAACAAAAAAGTACATAAAAAAAGGAAAAAGTTCATTGTTTCCTTCGTTTTGAAGTAAGACTAATGTACGTTGAATCAACGAACTACTCCAGCAAAAATAATCGTCTACCGGAAGCAGGTTTGTAAGGGGGAGATTTCGGTATTCTCCCTTACAAACCTGCTTCGGTATTACATGATTTTTGTATGGGATGTCCCACTTGGTAAGTCTGGCGGTATGAGCTTCTTTCTGCGCATCTTAGATGCATTAACCTCATGTCTTTTTTATATGTATATAATTTAAGAAAATTTTTGCTCTTTATATCACAATTTCACCTACACTTGGATACATTTTTCATTTGAAATTATTTTATTTTGTTTTCATATTTATTTATGTATTAAGTGGTACAAACACAATTGGAAACTATATTACACTAAAATTTACTTATATTAAATATTTTTTGCTCGCGTATTGAATCAGGAATCGATCCCACGATATCCGCATGGTAGGCTAGAGCACTAACCACTAAGCTGCCGAGGCACATTTTTTTCATGCAAAGCTCCCCAAATTCGTTTAGGAAATAAGTGGCAAGCTAAATTTTTTGGACACAAATATAAGTAGGGATGTAACCACGGTTGCCAGATTTGACGATTTATCGTCATTTTGACGATATTGGGTGTCGAAAATGGCATTTTGACGACTGGACGATTTTACCTTAAATTTGACGATATTTAAGACTTATAAGTGACACCATTTTTTTAACTTTTAAAACAATTTTGAACTTGATCAAGAACTTCGCAGCTTTTGTTACAATATGTAATAAAAGTAAGAAGTAAAAGGGTTAGTTAAGTCATACTTAATGTTGATATTTTTAGTATTACATGTTTTGTAAACCTCTTCCTTTCTATAATTTATCAACTGCTGCATACATATGTACATATATATGGATGTATGTATATCAAATGTATCAAGTATAAAAAATTATTGCACTAAGCCTCTCATACAAATTTTAATTAATGTTTATGTATGTATATCATTTTTCTAAAAAAAACGTTAAATACTGTTTATACAGGTAAAACAACAGTTGATATCTTTATTGGTAAGAATTTCGTTTATTTTATGCAAAACTTGTTAATTTATAATAATTGAGTTATGAATTTTTAGTCGAAATGTATAGTTTTTATCCAAAGTTATTTAATTAGTTTGGCATAGGTTAATTTTTACTTTAATCTTTCGATCAAACTATTTTTTATTTAAGAAAGAAATTCTAAAGCATGTAAATATTGAGCATACAAAGAAAAATTTGGATGTACGGAAGGTTGAACTGACAGCTGTTTCGAGACTACCAAATCTACTCATCAGAGTCCGTTACCTACACTACCACTGTCAGTGGCAACAACACTGTAGCGAAAATGCTACTAATTTTAGTAAGCTCAATTAACAGACTATCGCCATCTCGCGGCGAGTCGTACCTATTAATTAACTTTTTTCTAAATGTTCGAAACTTCACTAATTGTCTTTTCTTCGCATGCTCAACTATTTTAAGCTTTTTTCATTTCGGTTACATGCTTTAGAATTTCTTTCTTAAATAAAATATAATATGATCGAAAGATTAAATTAAAAATGAACTTAAGCCAAACTAATTAAATAACTTTGGATTGTTAATTTATTTGTTATGTTATTCATAATAAATTATTATTCTCTTTATAACACTGATTTCTATACAAAATTTGTTTTATTAACCTCAAAATAGTGTTTTTTTTTTACTTTTGACGAATTTTTTACGTTTTCGAATAATTACTTTGACGTTTTTGACGATTTTTCGGTCGAAATTTGACGAATTCATTCGTATTTCATTTGGCAACTATGGATGTAACGATACGCGTTTTTGCCGATACGATACAGATACCGATACTCAGTAAGAAATATCGGCGATACCGATTCCGATACCGATACGCATATTGAAATTGAGTTCAAGTTTAAATTAACAAAACTCAAGTAGGGTAATTTTTTATTATACAAACTTACAGTGTAAGAGATTATTAATATTTAAAATTGATATTAGCCCAGTGTAAAAAATTGGAAGTAATTTTTAAGGAACTACACTTTCATTGCTTCCAAAGAATCTATATTTCTGTTTTATCCCACTGACCAATTGAGTTAAGTACTCTGAAAAACATTTAAAAAGTATCGTCGTATCGAAAGTAAAATATCGCCGATACCGATGTATCGGAAAATATAAAGTACCGCCGATATCGGAATCGGTTACATCCCTAAATATAAATCACTCTGCAGTGGAGTGATTGTGTTCAAGCAAGAAGCATATACCACATACGACATATCTGTTTAAGTTATTTTGGAAAATGTTTATTTATATAATTGCACGAAATTGGCAAAGCCACATCATAAATCATTTTTTTAAATGCGTTTGAAACTTGCAACAAACAACAAGCATTGATTTGAAAACTGCAGCAGTGAAACTGGAAACGCACTTTGTTTGGCCAGACTTGTCTGTCTCTCTGTCTGTCTGTCTGTCTGTATGTCTGTCTGTCTATCTGTCTGTCTGTCTGTTCGTGTGTTTGAATGTTTAACTTGTATCTTGTTGAGGTTTTTATATTTTTTGGTCTACAGCTTTAGGCTTTCTTGATTGAAATGGAAAGTACTATAACTCGTATTAGCCAAACGAATTACAAGTAAATCTCCAACATTTTTCTTTTTTTTACCATACTTGCGTACTAGATAAAAGCTTTTTTTCAATTTCATGCAGTGCTTTTTTTCTTCTTTATTTTTTCTAAATTTAATGCTATAGAGCTAAAAAAAAAATATTAATTTACTATGTAAGCTGGTTTATCTGGCTTTAGGCTGCTTTTATATCTTAAAACCAAAAAAATTAAATAAAAAATCTCGAATTTATTTGGTTCACAATTTCCTTTTTCCTGATTGTTCAAGTATGTAACATTTTTCGTTTTTAAGTTTAAAACACTAATTAACGCTATTTTCTACAAGTAAAATTTAAATAAAATAAATTGGTTTAATTAATAAGTATGTGTGTATGTATGTATGTATGTATGTATGTATGTATGTATGTATGTATGTATGTATGTATGTATGTATGTATGTATGTATGTATGTATGTATGTATGTATGTATGTATGTATGTATGTATGTATGTATGTATGTATGTATGTATGTATGTATGTATGTATGTATGTATGTATGTATGTATGTATGTATGTATGTATGTATGTATGTATGTATGTATGTATGTATGTATGTATGTATGTATGTATGTATGTATGTATGTATGTATGTATGTATGTATGTATGTATGTATGTATGTATGTATGTATGTATGTATGTATGTATGTATGTATGTATGTATGTATGTATGTATGTATGTATGTATGTATGTATGTATGTATGTATGTATGTATGTATGTATGTATGTATGTATGTATGTATGTATGTATGTATGTATGTATGTATGTATGTATGTATGTATGTATGTATGTATGTATGTATGTATGTATGTATGTATGTATGTATGTATGTATGTATGTATGTATGTATGTATGTATGTATGTATGTATGTATGTATGTATGTATGTATGTATGTAT
>OY101448.1:1772020-1969520 GCA_956483635.1 Panzeria rudis
TATCCTCTTGTTTACAATTTCCCAGAGATTTTCGATTGGGTTAAGATCTGGGGATTGCGCCGGCCACTCCATAACGTTGGTCCCTTTCGTTCGAAACCAATCTTTGATACATCTCGCAGTGTGCTTAGGGTCATTGTCTTGTTGGAATTGCCATGAAATGGGCATATTCCACTCAGCGTAGGGCAACATGATATTCTCCAAAATGTCTTGGTACATAAACCTGTCCATAATTCCGTTTATTTTATAGAGTGGACCGACGCCTGCTCCAGAAAAACATCCCCAGACCATTACATTTCCGCCTCCGTGCTTTACAGTCCCCTTACAGTACAAAGGATCTAATCTTTTATTAACTGGTCTACGTATTCGAATATTTCCATCCGAATGTTTTAAATTAAATTTCGATTCGTCCGAAAATAACACTGTTTTCCATTTGTTTACAGACCAGTTAATGTGCTCTTTAGCGAATTTTATGCGAGCGACTCGGTTTTTGTTGGAAATGAACGGCTTTTTTGCAGCACGATAGCTTTTAAGTCCAGCGTCACAAGCCCTTCTCTGAACTGTCCTGCTACTTATTTTTAGATTAAGTGCGTTAACAACATCAACTGCCGATTTTTGTGTATTGTCCAACACTGTATATATATATATATATATATATATATATATATATATATATATATATATATATATATATATATATATATATATATATATATATATATATATATATATATATATATATATATATATATATATACAGTGGACGTCCAATAGTACGAATTATATAATGTCAGGCCTTTTCGTAATGTTGGAAAATTCGTATTATTGGACTACAGATTTTCCTCCTTATATATATATATATATATATATATATATATATATATATATATATATATATATATATATATATATATATATTATATATATATATATATATATATATATATATATATATATATATATATATATATATATATATATATATATATATATATATATATATATATATATATATATATATATATATATCTTTTTCGATATATTTTTCAATATCGATAATATATAGATATTTCAATATAAATCTATATTTTTCAAGCATGTTTATTCATACTTACTCCCTTATTCTGAACTTTGTGACAAATGACAAAATTATAGCTATTGACAAATTTTAGGCAATGTAAAAATTGTCATTTGCTTTAATTTTTATTTTGTCACAGAGCTTCGAATAAGGGGCTCAGTCCCAAAATCTAAAAAATCGATTTCTATACTTTTTGAGACACATCTTAAATATGACGATCAAGACATTTACCACTTTTTGGTTTTTTAGACGATTATTTTGCAATTTTACTTAAACTTTAAATAAATGAACCAAATCCTATGAAACATTGACTTTAAGCTTCGGTTTTTAGAAAATGTACATGACAGTCAAGACATTTTTATACGTGTTCCATTTGTCAAAAGCTGATTTGAATTTAACTTTTTAAACGCCAATATTAATATCGTTGCCAACAGAACGCTAAAAATCAGCTAAAAATCTTAAAGCGGCTGTTAGCTTTAGTATAGGCAGAATACTTCCAGCGTCTATGAAGTTATAAAATCATTTAAGATAAACATAAAAACTTCTTTGTTCGCTATCAGCTGTGAAATAAATTCTAATTCTAAAGCAAGTATTTTTAAATCTTTGAATAATTTATTTATAATGTAAAATATAGTACAAACTTTCCGGCATTTCAAAAGGATTGATGTGGTCCTGTAAAATTCTTCGTCTAAGCTTTTCTTCTGAGTGGGTTTGTGCATCGTTAGTAATTACTATTATAACATTTATACTCATTTTATTCAATTTTTGATAACTGTTTTTATTTACAAAATATTAACTTTTGGCGGTAAACCTACGTCTATTACCTGATATATTTTTATCATGACAACTAAAAAAACGTCGGCAGAACAATTGTAAATTTTTAGTTATTGTTAGTATACATGCGAATACGTTGTTGTTTTTTTATTATTATTTTTTTTTGTTATATTAAATCAAAATTTGTTTGGCCTCGTGAAGGTACTTGAACTCGCAAAAGAGGTGTTCTGTAAATCGCAATCGCCAGACTTTTTGCGAGTTCAAATCGCAAGAGTAAACTGAAGTGAACTGATGGATTTAGGCTAAACTATACTTAAAAAAAAACAATACAATGATGAATAAATTAGTTAGATATGCGTTATTTTTATTTGCATCAAAACTTGTTACATATTCTTAAAATTTTTAGTAACAATAGCGGAGTTGAGTGTTTCCTGCAAATGGTCTTGCGAAAGTGCAAATGCAAAATTCGTAGCTTTTTTACTTAATTTTGTGTATTTTGTTGTTGAATTTCATAAAAAATCTGATATTTTGCATTTACACTTTCGCAAGACCATTTGATTCAAATACTGAACTAAGAGAATATGTAATTTAAAAAATTTAGTTTGGTTTTGCTTGTCCATTGTTTTCTTCTGCACAGGCGATTTTAATAAACAGCTGATATATTTAATACGGCAAATCGCAAGCAAAACGAGTGAGTTTCATAACATGAAAAATAAAGTTTGGCGATTTGCAACTCACATGCGATTTGACAATCGTGCGAGTGTCAAAACATACCTGTAAATAAATATATAATTTAATTGAAAAATTAAATTAAAACCGAACTCAAGCCAAAATAATTAAATTTCTTTGGATATAAATCCATGCAGTACGACTAAAATTTATCACTTAAGGATCTAATTTTTCTAAATCGATTCGTATAAAAATGGTTTTTTAATGAAACTAAAAAGCTAAAATTTAGCGCTTTTTTCAAGAACTACGCGTTTTTTACTTGTTTTAGTGCTTTTTGAAATCGAAAAGTTGACTACGCTGGTAAAGAGCCTAAAACTTGCAAAAAGTCGCTTCTATCCTTAACATTGCGAAAATTTGCGAGTAGCTACAATATCGAAAACAAGCATTAACATTGACTAGAAACCGCAAAATTCGCTTGTCCACGAAAAATGGCAAAGAATAATAAATTTCAAAAAAAATTTTGCATCGTGGAAATTGCAATGTATTTGCCTTTAATGTTGATGTTTTTGTTCTTTCATTTTGATATCGCAATAAAATGTTACATTTTAAATGCTTTTTATAAATACCCAATTAAATTCCTAAAAAAGGAATATAGCCGATAATTAGATTTTTTTCAAAGAAATGAAAGAATTTACTTATAAATTATTTTATTCCTTAGGGTTCTTTATCGCCTACATTGCGTATTGCAAATGTAACGACGATATCCAAAAACATCTGTTCAATTTCATATAGAGGTGTCATATTGGATGGTATGATATGTGCGGGTCATATTTTAGGAGGTACCGACTCGTGTCAAGGTGATTCTGGAGGACCATTAGTGTATAATAACACATTAATTGGTATAGTTTCATGGGGATCGGGATGTGCGCAGCCAGGATTTCCAGGTAATATAGTTTGTGATAAATAATTGAATTATAAAGGAAACGTCAACTTTCTACATTGTTAGGAATTTATGCTGATGTCCATTATTATAATAAATGGCTTATTGAACACAATTGCTCTACTATGAAAAGTTCCATTGGCAATTTTTTCGCATTAACTGTATTTATATGCATGTACCTACAATATTATTTCCTTATAGATTAAATAAAAAAATAGAAAAGTTTTATTGAAAGAAAACATTTTATTTTCTTTTATTTTATTGAGCATGCAACATGCCCACGGGCGCCCAATTCGCACGACAAGCCATTTTTCGTGTTTTATTTTTCATTTTGGACCATTTTTAATATTTTGATTTGGGGGCCTTTTTAATTTTTCGTTAAATTAAAAAAATTTTTTAATCCAAACTCGATTTCGGCAATTTTCCAGGAGAGCATTTTTAAGCTGGAAATCTTTGCCTCGTTTTTAAATTTAAATTTCTAGATCCTATCTCTACTTAAGCTGTTATTCCAAACGTAATGAATTGACTGTAACTTTAAAAATTACTCAATAATGACTAAACTCGAGCTTAGCAACCAAACTCAATTAAAAAATATCAATTTATCAAACGGAATAATGGCTAAACTCGAGTTACACGGTTTGGAATAAAATCTTAATTCTACTTAAGAAAATTTATTGGAACAATTTGAGATAGGCTGTTATTCCAAAAAAAAAATAATAATTTGTATCGACTTTGGCTGTTTAGATTTTTGGGTATAAAATGTCAATTTTTTTAACTACAATGATACAATTTTGAGTGGTGGTGCACACAGAAAAACTAAATTTCATTTTCTGTAAAGGAATTCATTGAAATAGTAAATATTTTGTCTATGAACGGACATCAAGCGAATTTGTAAATATAGACAAAAATACCTCAACAATATCATTGAAAAAAAATGTGTTTTTTTTCAGTGAACAAATTTTTTAAATCTATAAAACAATTTGTCTAAAAATATTTACAAATTGTAGACAAAACATTTTACTAAATCAAACAAAAATATTTACTAGATTTTCTGAAAAATATCAAACAATATTTCTGTCTGAATTTAATAAACAATTAGTCTAAAAATGCTAACAATTATTAACGGTCCTTTTCACAATGTACGATTAAGAGTTAACATGGACTTTAACGGAAACTTCGCCATACAAAACTTGCCGTTAAAGTCCACGTTAACTCTTAATCAGACATTGTGAAAAGGGACGTAAGCAAAATAATTTACTTAATCAAACAAAAATTTTGTCTGTGTCATCATCATCCATTAAATAATAAAAGTCAAACAAACAATTCATATATTATGGACTGAACATTTACTGAAAATTAAATTTATTTTTAGACAAACTTTTGTTTGAAAATTTTTTGGTGATAATTTTTTCTGCGCATTTGAATGCAAAGGATATGTATAATCATAGTAATAACTCAATTTTGTCCTAACTCGACTTTAGCTGTTATTTATTATGGGCACACATATTTTTGCATTAATAATATTAAAAAAACGCAATCGGAAACCAGTTCTTCACTTTTAATGAAATCAGCCGTTTTCGAATAGTTTTTATTTTCGAACAATTCGACTGGCCAATTTTTTCGTGTTGGTTAGCACGTTTTTATCGAAATAAATTTGTGTACTAAAAAAATTGTTTTCTTATATAAATCAGATTGCTTCAAGCGAATATTTTAATATTAATAATAAAAAATTATATAAAAGAAAGTCGTTATTATCCTGTCTGTTCTGTAATTCGAGTCGGTTTAAAAACGCTCGATTTAGAGAAATTAAATCCACTAATAGCAAAATTTTTCCAGATTTTTTTGCAGTTTCATATTTGTTAGATGTTAAAATATCATATTTGAAATTAGCTTACTATATACGATTTAGAATACATCAATGGTGGGCATTTTTTATTTTTGGAAAACGAGAAATTTACTCGGATTCGGTTTACAGAACAGGGCCGTATATAACGATATAAAATATTGCATAGATTGGAAAATTAATACAATTTTAGCGAAGGTGTATTCCCATTTAATTTTCACAAAACAGAATATAAAAACTAGTTCTTTCACTATATTTCACAATATTAGCAAAGTTGAACAAGGATACTTCTACACGAATTGGGAAAGACGTCATTGTTTCGTAATTTAAAATAATGTGTATAATTTAACAATGGCAATCACTTTTCGTTTGTTTCTCGTTTGCAGCCTGTTCATCTTTTTGCAGAGCCAATTTCAACGTTTGAAAACTTGTTAAACGAGTTTGAGTCATCAATCTAGTAAGTTCGGAATTTTCCACTGAGTTTTCCATGCGATACATTACTCGGCTAACGAGTAACTCAACAGCTTGACGAACGTTATAACCCGTACTAGCGCTAGTTTCGATGTATGGCAAATTGTATCGTTCAGCTAAATTAGTTATTTTTTCATGCGATACCACACGATATGTGTCCAAATCACATTTGTTTCCGCATAAAACAACATCCGGATCTCCAGAATAAGCATGTATTCTTAATTGTTCTAACCAATTTGAAATTTCCAAGAACGATTTTTCATTTGTCACATCAAAAATCAAAAGAAAGCCCATAGCATCTCTGTAAAATGCTGTTGTAAGGGATCGAAATCTTTCTTGACCCGCTGTATCCCACAGTTGTAAATGTATGCGATGGTTACGGCCACTTGAAGTATAAAGCTATAAAATAAAAAAATAAAAGTAATTACAATATAGTATGTACACAAGGTAGATCTATAGGGTATACTTATCGGCGAATTGATACAACAAAGCAACGTTGTTTTTTTTAATTGTGGTGTCAAAAAATTTATGAGAAAAAAAATCAAAGCAAATATTAAAGTTTGAGTGTATTGGTAAAAATAATAAAATTTGACATCGTAATTACCGAACATATGGGCTGATGCACAGACCTTATATATCGGCCTTGTATGTACATTAGCGTGTCCCGAAAAAAATAGGTTTTGGTTTTGCATAACACAATATCCCTCAAAATTTGCGTAATTTATCACAGATTACGAAAATAACTTAAAAATAAAAAAGTGTCATCTTAAGGGTACTATAAATATACATATAAAGTTTGGATTGCTGATATAGAACTATCTTAGCCTACTTGACTAATTCAATTTATTTTGTAAATAAAAACATGTAATTTATTTATAAAGAGTTAAAGTAAATATTATAATTATTATAACTTACCACAGTGATTTTTCTTTGGCTAGAAGAATTATCTAGTAGTGGTTGTACTTATATCTTTATGTATAAAATATGTATGTATATTAAAAATAACGGTACCAAAATGTAAGACCAAATGTCCCCAGCGGGAAATAGAAGGTGTACGGATGCCTTCTAGAAGGCCTCTGTACTCCTTCTTTTGGATAAACAAGGCCTGCTCGCTCCATTCCATACTCATATCTTTTTTACACATGTCATTGCGGGGAAGGTCTTCCGTTTCTTAGTTCTGGAAGGCCTGCCAAAAGACCTTCTAAAAAGGGCATTTTATGGGTTCCTAAGGAAGGTCTGTCAAAAAGCGAATGGAGGTGGTACAGTTTTTTAATCGCGGTATTTTTATAGAAGCTTTCTTTCTTTATTTTTGACTCATGTGGTTTTTTATTTCGAATTATTTCCTTTCATCTAAATTAATTTTTATACAAATATATTTATTAAGAAGGATTTGGTGTGGACAGTTTCGCCGGTATAAGTATATTTTAATCAGTTACATCATAAACGACATAATAGCATGTATGATGTCTCTTGTACGTAAATTTCAGCCTTATATACAAATTAATTGCGAAAAAAGTATATGAGAATGTTTGTTATTTATAAAGTACACCTTAAATGAATAAAACCATTGTTGTCAACTCAATGCTTTTCGCGCTGTTTTTAGTGTTTTTCGACTTTTCGAACGCGAAAATTTTTAGAGTTAGTGCTCGTTGCTTTTTCAATCTAACTTTTAGTGCTTCTTTTTGTGATAAACCCAAAATATCAAAATAAATTTGTTTATCTAAAAAATATTTATTAAAGGTAAAATTTTTTGTTAATGTGACTATTTCCTTAACATACTATTTTGCATTGGCATGAATTATCCATGAAAAAATGTTGCATAAGTAGTACTCTGTTTTTCTTAAAGAAAACATATGAAATTTATTGGCAACATTTTAAGTTTTCATGCGAAATAATATGAGTGGCACTGTTTTCGCATGGAAGTTACAACAAACACATGAAGATTATACAAACGTGCATGTGAAATTTTTCTCAAGAAATAATCAATGTTGCCCAACATTTTTCATAAATTTGAACACAGTACCAGGCTTAAATACGAAAGTAAGTTTGTTTGTTGCGCTTTAACGACTAAACCACAGAACCGATTTTAATGAAATTTCGAACATAGATAGATCTAAATCTAGAAGGACACATAGGTTATATGTTTTTTAAAAACTAGGTCCACGAGGGGAGGTAGGGGGAAATTTCCTCTCAAAAGCTATAACCTATTTTGATGAAATTCAAAATATAGATAGATCTGAGTCTAAAAGAAGACATAGGCTCTAAAATTTTTCAAAAATAGGACAACGAGGGGAGGTAGGGGAAATTTCGTCCTCTTTGAAACTATCTATCCGATTTTGATGAAATTCGAAGCATAAATTCGAATCTAAAAGAAGAAATAGGCTATTTTTCAAAAATAGGACCTCGAGGGGATGTAGGGGGAAATTTCGTCCTCTTTGAAAATATCCGATTTTGATGAAATTCAAACCGTAGATAGATCTTAGTCTAGAAAAGTATAAAGGCTATACATTTTTTCGAAAATAGTTTGACGAGGGGAGGTAGGGGGAAATTTCGTCCTCTTTGAAACTATCTATCCGATTTTGATGAAATTCAAAACATTTATAGATCTGAATCTTAAAAAAGACATAAGCTATAAATTTTTTCAATAACAGGAGCACGAGTAAGGGGCATTTCTGCCCCTCCGACACCATCTAACCAATTTTAATTAAAATTAAAACATGAGTAGATCTGAGTCTGGAAGGACACATAGGCAATATATTTTTTAAATATGGGACCAGGATGTGGGGGAGGGGTAAGGGGCGATTTCTTCCTCTCTGAAATTATCTAACCAATTTTAATGATATTTAAAGCATTATTAAATCGAGTCCGGAAAGACGCAAATGCAATGTATTTTTTCCAAAATAACCCTGCGGGGAGTGTGTTAAGAGGCAATTTCTGAGGTAAGTGTTCTTAAGGAACTAAGTTCCAACACGGTGTCCCACGAAACCGTCCTTTTTTTAATATGAAATTTCTTCGCGTTAGAATTTAATCCGAAACAAGCTCTAAAATTGACTAGATATCGTCAAAACTGTTAAAAATAAAATAAAAACTCTGAAAAAATTCGAAAAACTCTCAAATCCGCGAAAATATATAAAATGTATCGAAGAGTTTACTAATGTAATTTCTAGCAAACGTTCTTGCTGTTTAGTTTTGATATTGTAATAAGCCCGCATCGCGGCAGTGTAATATATTGATGTTTTCTTGTGAATTGAACATTACAAACAAAATGTACAAAAAAACTTTTTTTAAGTTTTGTACAGTTTAATATATTTTTGAACTTCAATGATAAATATTTTAGAAACAAACAAAATAAAAAACGTTTTCCGGTACTTGCGTACATCAACAGAATTATACACAAAATAAAATAAATAAAACAAAAGATTTTATCGGTAATATTCTATTTCATGAAGATTTTTTCGAAATGTTTTAAAAAACTGCACGAAAAACAAAACCAAAGCTAAAATAAGCACCGAATTTGATACTGTCGACATTTTCAAAAATATCAACGTATCGATATATTGCAATAAAAAAAAAATATAAAAAATCGATGATATATATCGACATATTTTTAAGAAAATATCAATATATCGTTTGTTTTTGCCCATCCCTACTAGGTAAATTTTAAAATTTTTTCTTACCACTCTTTTTTCTCGGAAATCGATCCCCACTGTTGTAATGAATTGTGAGTTAAATTGCCCATCTGTGTATTGATAGAGGAAACTTGTTTTACCTACACCCGAATCACCGAGTGCCAAAAATTTCATTAAATAGTCATAATCAATATTGTTTGATAATGACATATTAGCTGTGAGGATAAGGTGATAATGACGGCAATGCTGATGGTGACAGCCACAAGTTTTTATTTACACAGGATACCATCTATGCCGTCGCTTGATGCATCGCAAACAGTTCCAACAATGTTGCAGACTCCATGACACAATGGCGAAACTATTTAATATAAAATTTAATAAATTTAGATTTTTTTTTAAATAAATTTCGTATTAAATGCATGCATATGAATTCAAAATATTGTGTGATAATTAGGGCTCGGACTTTCATGCAACTAAAAATTGATTTTAAGCGCGTAACAAATGCACCTAAAATGAAATATATGCGCAAAAATATGCATTTACGTACGAACAAAGTAACCAAACTAAAGAAATATGAAAATAATTTTTTTAATTTTTTATCATTATTAGAGAAAAGACATAAAACAACCATAATTGGGTCTCTTATTTAATGCAACCGAACTTTAGTTGAGTTTCCAGTCGACAACTGAAAATAAATGATTGCCAGAAAGGCACTAACTAGCAACTGAAATTGATAGCTCTCACTTGCCAGTTGCCATCAGTAGTATCATTTTCAGCAACTGACAACCCACCTGAGGCGCGGTTGCTATGCATAACCGTCCTATTAATATTTTTTTCCAAAAATTGAGAAATATGCATTAAAAAATTTGTATTACCCCAAAAATATACATCTATTGCCAAAATATGCAAAAATATGCACTTACTACCAAAATATGCAACTACAAATCAATGCCAAACTACTTAAAATTTGATAATTCGTACAGATAATTAATTAGTCAATACGGCTTTATCTATCACCACAAATAACATGCATTTGCAGGAAAGTCCGAGCTCTGGTGATAATAAACTGAATTATCAGTTTGTTATAAGAACTGAGAGACGTTTATTACTACGTTTATACGCAGGGCTTATTTGCAAATATGAACGTAAAATGCTACCAAAAACTTTTTTATTGTCATTTATTAAATCACTGAATATTTATGTATTTATTAATATATTTATCTATTTATTATTTTTTATTATCTTTATTTTTCATATTTATTTTTAATTTTTCTTTTTTGATAAGAAAAAAATTTTATTTTGTACTTAAAAATATATTATTTTTTCAATGAAAACTTTTTATTTTAAGTTTTCGGTTCTTAATTTCTGATGCCTGGTATGTACATATGTGGATCAAAAAGTTTTTTTTTTCAGAAAACCTTTTGAAATAGTGCAATTATGTTGTTTTATTAGATCATTTAAAAACCTGCAAAATAATATTCATTTATTTTTAGTTTAAGATGGCGCGCATCGCCCTCTAAGATTGAGTAAGTCACTAATGTATGGGAAAATTTTAAAATTATCTAATCATGTTTTAGCAGTAATAATATACCTATTGTTTTAGGTCTAAAAAAATAATAATTGGTTGTAAAAAGTAAAACTAAGTCATTACCTACATTAACTTCCGTATGTGATTCAAAGTTTCTAAAAATTCCTGAAACTTTAAACCACGTGCGGGAGTTAATTTATTGACTTGATTTTACTTTTTATAGCCAATTATTATTTCTTTATAGACGCAAACCAATATAATCGGGTATGTTCTGTATTTTATTTAAATGTGTAAAATGTGCGGAATTATCAAAGCATTGTTGTTGCAAATTAATATTTATAACAACAATGCTTTGATAATTTCGCACATTTTAATTCCACATGAAATACAGAACATACACAAATATTACTGTTAAAACATGACTAAATAACTTAACATTTTACCCATACTTTAGCGATACACTCTATAATTTTTGACCCACTCTAATGTACATACATACTATGTACTAGGTGCAATAAATATTGGAAATAATAAAAGGTATTGTATTACAATTTATATTATTCAAATATATCTATTAAATGAGCGATTGGCCATTTACGCAAAACCATCGGTATGTACTTAAAATTTTTCAACATAGTATATATAAAAAAATAAAAATTAATAGGCAGATTTTGTAAAAAAATTCGTTTCTAAGCGTTTCAGATTCGTATGAAAAATAACTCAAATTTCTAATTTAAAAAAACCATCCAACTTTCAAAACGAAAAAGGTAGTTGATTTTTAATGTGACGATTTTTTGACGAAATTTTTCGAAAATCATGACGATTTTATTTCCCAAATTTGACGATTTTTGGGGAAAAAATGCCTAACAGCACTTGTTATTATAGGACATGCTGTATTTTATAAAATACAGCATAATACAAAAAAATTCGTGAAATGGTGTTTGCTTTCTCTGAGGTTTGTATAACTTATAATAATTTAAACCACACTTAATTTATTTTTTAATGTGTTTCTTTATTCATGTTAAAAATACTAGTGATTTTAAAATACAAAAAGTAACTTAACTTAACCAATTTGCAAATTAAGCAGCAGTCATAAATTTTATTAAAATAATTTTATTTTTTATTTATTTAAATTAGGGATTTAACGAATACCGATACCGATACCGATATATCGGCGATACTTCAGATTTTCCGATACATCGGTATCGGCGATATTTTACTGTCGATACGCCGATACTTTCTCTAAAAAATTTTTTCAGAGTTTTTTTCTGACAAATTATTTATTTTTTGTTCTTATTAATATCAATTTTAAAAATTAATAATATTTTATACTATTTTTTTTGTAAAAAATTATTTATTTTTTGTTAATTTTACCATGAATTCAAATTCAATTCGTGGTTTTTTTAATCTTATTCCAGCAAAAAAGACAGTCCAAAGAAGTCATGAAAATATAGAATTTGCGATCCAGAAGTATTGCAAATTTGGATCATTTCTAATTAGTTCTGTTTTTTGATTACCAATCACCGAATTGGAAGCGATGCTCGGACAAATTTCTTTTTCGGTGTTTTATAATGATTTTTCCTCAAGAAAAAAGGATAAAAAATTACCCATCTTCACAATTTTTTATGCGAGTGTGGCGAGTATTTTTTAAAATTATAAAGGATCCTTTTTTCTTAAGACACCTTAAAAATTTTGTTCTTGCTTTTCTACTAATTACACTATGCGATAAATAAACACTTTTGGGAAAACACAAGAACTGGACAGTACAGGCTCGATTGTCCTACAATGGGGTAGTAAAAGCCTTTACTCAGTTTGGCGAATTTGGTGGCCAATTTTTTTTTATGGACCTCCAAAGTTTCTGAAAATCAGTGGGGCCTCAAAAAACGGTGTCATCAGTATTTGGCCAACAGCTAATTCAAACTTTATAATACCGCTTAACTATATATGGCAATAATGTAGCTAAGAGCCTGTTTAACAGATTTTTTTAACATTTCATGCCAAAACATTTTTTTTCGTGAACTTTTCGTTGGCAAAATTAAGGAAAAAAAATTTTTTTTTTTCAACTTTTTTCAGAATAACTTACAGTGACTTGTCATTTTTAGCTAACAATATTTGGCAAACTTATATTTACGGTAGAGCTGAACAACTTTTGTGAACATATCAATACAATCTGCACGTATCTAGGCACTCTAATAGTTCACACAGACCACTTTTTACCTTAAAAATTAAAGTTTTTCACTATTTTTTTATGTTAAACTCACTTCTTTTTTTGAAAACTTCTCTGTTGTGTTTCACTAACATTTTGTGCCCAGAAAAATAATATGTTCATGTACTTTTTTTGAAAAAAAATTAAAAAAAATTATTTTGTTCACTTTTTTCAGTATAACTTATAGGGACTCTAAATTTTTCATTACCATTATTTGGCAAAACAACAACAAACAGTAAAAAATAGTAAATACTAAAATCAGCAACATAAGAAGTGGAACAATAACAAAGAAAGCAAAAAATGCAATAAAAATTATAGCCTAATTCGTAAAAAACGAAAACTTTTAAGGTAGAAATTAGTTTTTCTGGGCTGTTTAAGGTGCCCAGATACATTCAGATTCTATTGACATTTTCGCAAAAGTTGTTCAGCTTTACCGTAGCTACAAATTTGCCAAATATTGTTAATAAGAAATTACGAGTGCCTGTAAGTTATTCTGGAAAAAGTGAAAAAAATTGTTCCTTAATTTAAAAAAAAGTGCACGAAAAAATTATTTTTTGGCATAAAATAGTAATAAAATCTGCTTAGCGAACTCTTAGCTACATTATTGCCATATATATAGTTAAGCGGTATCACCAAGTTTGAATTTTCTGTTGGCCAAAAGTTGATGATCTGATTTTCCATAAAACGAAATTGGTCACCAAATTCGCCAAGCTAAGTATAGGTTTTTACTACCCCGTGGTAGTACAAACGACTGTTGGACTGTGTTATATGCATATTTTTAAAATATATTTTTTGGAAGCAAAGAAAATGTAGCTCCTTAAAAAATACTTCCAGTTTTTTATACTGGGTTAATATTAATTTTAAATATTAGTAATCTCATACACTGTAATTTTGTATAATAAAAAAATTGCACTTGAGTTTTGTTAATCTAAACTTGCACTCAATTTCAATATTCGTATCGGTATCGGAATCGGTATCGGCGATATTTATTTTTAAGTATCGGTATCGGATCGGCAAAACGGCGTATCGTTACCTCCCTAATTTAAATAGCAACTTAACCCAATTTGCTTATTTGCAACAGCGTTGTCAACTCAGTGCTTTTCGCGCCGTTTTTAGTGCTTTTCCAACTCTTCGACGCGAAAAATTTTTGAGTTAGTGCTCGGTGCTTTTTTAATCTAATTTTTGGTGCTTTTATTTTGTGACGGTGGCACTAAACCCAAAATTCAAAAATTAATTTATGTATCTAAAAAATTTTTTTCAAGTGTGAAATTCTTTGTTAATGCAACAATTTCGTGAACATGTTTTTTGCAGTCGTACAGACAAATGAAAAAAGTGGATTCGAGCAATTAGTCTTCATCTATTTTATTTATTTCATTTATTTATTAATATAATGTTATCTAACACAACAAGATAAAATATCTTATAAATTATAGTGCTAGTGTATAGAGCAGATAAGTGTGAATTTAAAATGAAATTAATAGAAAATCAAAGTATTATAATTAAATAGAAAATAATATTAAAAAATGTATAAAAAATGATTAAAAAAAATAATATGTTGTAAAACAGAAAAAATATAAACCTAATAAATAATAACGAAATACAGAGTAAATATTTATGTAAAACTATTTAAAAAGTTTAAATAACTCCTTTTTAAACGTGTTACCGTTGCCTAAGGTTTGGATATTGCCTAAGGTTTGGATTTTGTATTTTAAAAGCGTCAAAACCCATAAAAACGAATTTTTTATGTATTTCGTTTGCTTGGCACTTCAGATTTCAAAAACTCTCAGTTTTCAACGAAGTTTGACATACATATGCATATGTATATTATACTCTTACGTGCGCATCACGTGACGTAAAAACTATTCCGATAATTTTTATGGTTTCTTTTTATAGCCGTCTAAACTTGGGCATCTCTGCCATTTTTTAAGAAATGTTCGTCATATTCAAGATTAAATAACTTTAGAGCGCATCATCGGATAATAATAAATTTTAGTGTCATTCGAAAGGTTTCAGTCTCCCTTAATAAGTAATGATTAAAAAGGACGTAGTGATCAAAAAGGACGCTACAAGATCTTCTTAAATGCCAAAATATCCTGAAAAAGGTATTTATAAGTTTCTTTATTTTTTACAGAGTACAACTGACAGGTCTTTATTGTACAAAGTCTTTAATTAGGGATGAAAACAGATTCAAAAGTTACAGTTTTTTCTTTATGATAGCCCGATAATTTCTATGAAAAACATGTAGCAATAACTATGATGACCAGATATAATCAATTAATATCGGATATGATATATTAAGCTCTAAATAACATTAAATTAAAAATTTTAAAGCCCCCGAAGAAAATATATGATAACTTCAAAACGGCTGGACCAATTTTCTTTAAACATAGGTTAGAGGGTTTTGGATCAAGCCACCCTTCAAACAAAATTTACTAAATTAAAAATCGATCTAGCCGTTAAGGAGCTACTGTGTCAAAGACACACAGATTCAACAGGATACATGTAGAAAAGATGTGATATCTTCTAAACGGCTAGACCGATGTTCTTCAAACATAGCTAAGAACACTCGCGATTAAGTCACCTTTCAAACAGAAAAACCAAAATCAAAATCGGTCCAGTCGTTTGGTCTATACGTGGCCTCGTACAGACACACAGACACACACTACAAACTTGTAACACCCCTTTTTTTGTCGGAGGTTAAAAATAGAAAACTACAAAAAGTCTGAACATTTTTTGTTTTTAGTGGATTTAATTTGTTTAAATTAATTCGTTTTAAATCTGTTCGATTTACAAAATAGGCGAGTATATAACAATTTTTTAAATAAAACTAAAATATTAAATTTTAGTGCTTTTTTCCAAGAATTACGCGTTTTTTATTTGTTTCAGTGCTTTTTGATATATAAAATTTGACAACGCTGATAGTCGTATTACTCTTAACGTACTGAACCGATTTAAATAGAATTAAGATTGTAAAAAATTCTTTAAAAACATATAAATCCTTCCAAAATCGGCTCAGTATTGCGGGCGTAAAAGGGATCTAAAAAACTTGTTTTTCTATCAGGGTTGGCTGCCCACTGGGTAACCCAAAAAAACCCACCTGGGTTTTTATGGGTATTTTGTTTAAAAAACCCCAAGCGGGGTTTTTACGTTATATCCATTAAAACAAAGATGAAGATAGTTTTGAAGTTTCATTTACAGAAAAATAAAATAAAATCATTATAAAATTCATATAAACGAATAACCCAAGTACATACACATGTATTTATATGCCCATTTGTGTTTATGTATATTTAACCCTAGTGGGGTTTTCAGTACTTTTAATTGAAATAAAGATAGTATTTTATATCAAAATAATTTTAAGACAATAATTAAAAAATTCATTAAAAATAGTAGTCCAAAACACGTACATAAAAAGTTATTTTAAATCAGTTACTCAGTGGTTCAGATTTAAAATGCTTTTAACGGCCCTTTTCATAATGTACTATTAAAAGTTAACGCGGACTTTAACAGCAAGTTTTCTATGCCGAACTTGCCATTAAAGTCCACGTTAACTTTTAATCGCACATTGTAAAAAGGGGCGTAAGAGTAGCTTTTTCCAATCTGAGGCGATTTCAAATATTAAACCATAAGATGAGAACATTCTTTCTATTGATGGTGGCAATTCATTACTGAAGTGAAATAATCGCAAAAGTTTGCAGGTAAACATTATTAATTTTAGTCTTTTAATATCTTCAACCATTGTTTTTTTTTGTGGAAAGTGTTCTGCATCTTTAATTTTAAATGCCAAGAAAAAAGGGTGGTGAAAATGGGGTGCTTTTGACTTACGCATTCTCCTCCTATCTTTTCGCTTTCTTTAGTAATTACTTTGCCCATATATTTGGAATGCACGCTTTTTAACAAAATTCTGTTTTGACAGTAGTATAGCATTGTTCAACAAATTACAGTCTAGGCACCCTAAATAGCCCAACAAAACTAATCCGTACCTTAAAAATTTTAGTTTTTTACCGGTTAGGCTATATTTTATTGCATTTTTTTACTTTCTTTGTTATTGTTCCACTTCTTATGTTGTTGATTTTAGTATTTACAATTTTTTTTATTGTTTGTTGTTGTTTTACCAAATATTTTTAGTGAAAAATGTGGAGTCGCTGTAAGTTATGCTGAAAAAAGTGAATAAAATATGTAATTGTTTCCTACATTTTTCAAAAAAATTACTTTTCTTTGCACAAGCTATTGATGAAACACAATATAACATAACAGAGAATTCTGCAATTGCATATACTATTTAAAAAAAATTTTGCATAAACAAATAGTGAAAACCAAAAATTTTCAAGGTAAAAAGTGGTCTGTGTGACCTATTAGGGTGGCTAGTCAAGTTCAATTGTATTGATGTGTTCACAAAACTTGTTCAGCTCTACCGTAACTACAAGTTTGCCGAATATTGTTAGTAAAAAATTACGAGTACCAGTAGGTTATTCTGAAAAAGTGAAAACAAATTTTGTTCTTAATTTTTTCAACAAAAAGTGCACGAAAAAATTTGTTTGGCATTAAATGGTAAAAAAACTGTTAACCGGACTCTTAGCTACATTATTGCCATATACAGTTAAGCGGTATCATTAAGTTTGAATTAGCTGTTGGCCAAATACTGATGACACAGTTTTTTGAGGTCCCACTGATTTTCAGAAATTTTTGAGGTCTATGAAAAAAATTGGTCACCAAATTCGCAAATTGAGTATAGTGGTTTTCTACCCCGTGACAGTAAAATCGAAACTGTACTGTCAAGTCCTTGTGTTTTCCCAAAAGTCTTCATTTGTCGCATAGTTGTATTGATTTTCTTGATAAATCTATACCGAAAAGGGCTAATTTTACAACATTGCTTAGATCATTAAAAAAACCAATTAAACCCAAAAAAAAACCCATGATAAAACCCGCCGGGCTGGGTTTTATTTAAAAAACCCGGGTTTTTTCCAACCATGTTTTCTATTAAATATATAGATATTACAATTTCAGTTAATTTTACGTACAGAATATTTCGAGTGTATGATTTCAGTAAGATAGAATAATGTTAAAAATATAAGCTATTTTTTATGTACTGAATTTTTACTCCAAAAATTAGTAATACAATACATTCCTGATAAAATCGACTTTCTGGCAGCTTTTGGTTGTTGTTGTGAAAATAATGCGTACGAAAGTTTAATTCAATAATTGAAGTGAGTACTTAAATACACGTTTAAGTAACGTTATTTCTATTTTATCACATAATCTAAATAGCAATTTTGATCTCCATCTTCAAGTTTTATTTGTCCTATTTACATTTAATTTCTTTTGGTATCAGCCATTTTTTAGTACATTTTATACGCCAGTATTTATATATCTTACACTAACCAATCAGTCCCCCTATTGTGAAAGCCGACGTCGACGTAACATCAACACGATATCAAAAAATTGTCACTTGTTTACCCTGCTGGACTAATTTCATAAGCTTCAAAAATAGTAAGAGACTGTCAATAGCAGTCAATTGTTGTCGACAATGAGTAGACAAGTGACAATTGTTTACTGTCGTGTTGATGTGACGTCGACGTCGCCTTTCATAATAGGAGGGAATGTATGTACTTTTATGTGTGGACTGTAGTTCATCAATCTAAAATTTGTTACTTATTCTTTGTAATCAATATAACTTCCATGTTGTATGATGATCATTACTTACTGATTTTTCAATATCACAATAATTGCAACTCATATTTAATGCTTTTATTATATTGGCGACATTTGGACTAATTTGGAGATATTCGACGTCATTTTGCGGAGAGGCTAAAAACAAATCTGACAACACTGACTATACACTCAATAATGTACATATTAAGCGGTAGAATGGGAAATGTTAAATACTTTTCGTATGATTAAATTCTTTAAACTAATTTAGAAATCTGGATACTATTTATTTTTATTCAACAAAACATATATGTATGTACATATTTTAATATTATAAATTTGTATAAGGGGTGGCTCGGCTCCTTCGTTATCAAAAAATGCACAATACTTTTAACACAAGTTTGTATGTAATTTTGTTATTTAATCGGAGTACGAAACGGAAGCACCTACAGTTGTTTACTTTAGACCTGTTGCGAGTGACTGTTAGACTTCTGTAGTTTACGAACGAACTAGTTCAATTGAACTATTTCATCAATTGCACTAAGGAAACTAGTTCAAATTTTCACTATTCATTAGTTCAATTGAACTATGAAACAAAATGAAATGGAGTATGACTTGTTCACATCGGTAGAGAAAGCTACATTCCAGAAAGTCGGCAAAGTTACCAGAAGGTTTTATTGGGTACTATAAAAGGCGGGCTGCCAGACGACATCAGTGTGGGCATTTAGCTGTGAAATTAAATATCCGTGTTTTATTTTATTGCAATTCCACGAATCCCGTGATTATAATAAAACCGTTTTTATGTAAAGGACTAACAACATAACAATAATACCATATTTACACTATGCAGCTTTGTTGCATGCAACTGTCTTTTTTCAGTGAGAAAGACAGAAGAAATACAAAATGTGTACATTTCTATTTCAACACTCACTTAAAATGAAAATTGCATGCAACAAAGTTGCATAGTGTAAATATGATATAATATATTCATATGAGCTTGAGCTCTGATGAAGGTATTATAACGCTGATATAACATTAAAAATTGCGTCTATATGTGATGAATTTTCATGATAATATCAATTTGACATTCATCATGATATGTACGTAATTATTATTTGAACTGAAAATCTGTATAAGTCGGATGTTGTTATTATTTGGCTTAAGTTCACAATAATTGAATTATGCCCAGTGAACACATTGATGTCAATCTGACGTCAGCATGATGTCATTAATTGTCATACTTTACATAAGAAATGACTCATTATTGTCATTAATTGTCATACTTTACATAAGAAATGACTCATATAGGACTCATAATTTCGCACTTAGGTACATCAGATACTGACCCAAAAATTATGTTAATCTGATATTACAATGATATTTGTTTAGTGAATTTTACGGTGGTATGCAATAACGTCTATGGAAATAATGTTCCTAGATATTATTTCCATTCCGAAAAGGAAATAATGTCCGGTGGACATTATGTCGAATAGTCGCTTCACTGGGTAAGCATATTCTGCCTTGCAAAATTTCTTACTCTGCGAAGCCACTATTCGACGTACTCAGAGGAGAAAATCCTTGAGTCCGGCTGTTCAAACAATCTTTACTATTCAATACTTTTTTCACGCATATTATTTCCTTTTCAAAATGTAAACAATGGCCATATTTCATTTTAATACAAAATAATATAACTACATACATACTCATTTTTACTAAATTTACACTAGTATACTTATAAATTTCCCTAGGCTGTTTTCCAATTCATCTGGTTTCTTATATAAGATAGTAAGCAAATATCCTGATATTCTGTATAAATTTCCTCTAACTGCATTATAAGTCCTGACTGGGAATAACTCATATCTTCTTTTTCCTATAACGTTTCCTTGTTGGTCATTGCTTAATTTGTAGTTCCATTTTTACAATTTAAATTTCATTTTTTTAATTTTCATTTTGAATTTCTAATTTTTATTTATTTAAAATGCCATCATATATCTATATATCATATTTTAGTCACAAAGTATATCACTGGTAGATCATACTTATGTAAAATTTGATTACCTAGCTATGACGTACCAATGACGTCAAATCTAGGTCATGTGTTCGCTGGGTGTAAATTCATATTTTTTTTAAGAGTGGAATATTAGAATATCTAGTCAGACTAGCAGAACGGATTAGTACTACTAATTTCGACAGCCGCTACGCTGTCATCATCAGCGTCCTTTGTTCGCATATAAAGTTTTTTTAAGCTAATCCGGCCTAAAATATTTAATGTTAATAAAAACAATTTATTACATTTTGTTCGCTTTTACCACTTTTGATCGTGGATACTAGTATTAATGAAACATCAGCTATTTAACCACATTTTATGAATATGAGTCCTATTCCTTTTATTAATATGGTGAGCCAAACAAATTTCACCTTCTGATTATTTATTCCAATTTTCCAACTCTTATTTTTATTGTTTTTTTTGTTTGTACGTAAGCTCTGCCTACGACAAATCAAGCTATTGTTTTTGTACATGTTTTTAAACAGGTTTTTATATTTGTAACATAATAATTCAATTATTGTAAACTTAACACGTTCACTGTCCCAAACAAAAAAGCAAAACTACCCCGCACGACCAACTGATTTTTTGTTGAAAAAAAAATTGTCCTTGCACGTCTCTATCAAAAAGCGTACAGTCTAAGCGCGTTTCGAAAAATTATTGCTATACAAGTTGTACTGTTCTCCTGAGGCACATGTGGCTCATGAGCGTAGTTGTGTATTCCAAATGCACGTTTTCTGAGCCTTATGTGGCTCATCGGACAGTAAACGTGTTAAGCCAAATAATAACAAGTTCCGACTAATCATGATATAAATTCATCAGGTGTGGACACTATGTAATGTAGACTGAGTGTTTTGTACATATTTATTGCTATCAAAATATGTCGCAATAATTGTTAGCCAATATGCATTGATAGCTATTGCTAACATAAAATGTCAAATATAAAAAATACAACACAAAAAAATTATTTAAATTTCAATATGAAATTTGACAATTGCCGGCAATAAAAATTGCTACGTGGAGACCTATGGTTGTTTAAAAAAATATAATTGAAAATTAAATTGAAAAACTAAAAAAAATTTTGAAAAATATTTGGAAAGCATTCTTCGTGGCTGTTAATAACAGCCTGTTATCATAAAAAGAAGAAAATTCGTGATATAAAAAAATCTTTAAGAACTTTCTTGATTAACTTTCTTAAAATTATGAGTTAACATAACATAGCAAGCAATAAGCAGTCTTATTGCTAAGATTTTTATTGCTAATTTAGACAGGGTGTATGGAAAAATGTAACATATATATAGGCTATGAATTCGAGTTAGACATATGTGCTAAAAAAATATCAAAAATTAGTGTTATAGAAGATAAAACCTATATATGTATAAAATTTTGAGCAAAAAATATGTTTCGAGAGATTTATATATTAAGATGCGGCCGCTTTACACAATATTGCCAAATGAAACTAATTAGGATATGCCAAACATTAGGATATGCCAAACACATCGTTCAAAGCTGTTAAAGTCTGCACTTGGCCGAATATTTTTACAATATAAAATTCACACACTCCTGCAAATAGTATAAGGGAAAAAATTAAGTTATGAGCTTAGTCGAACTGTATGGGTACATATCCAAAAATAATTAATTATTTTTTGCTTGAGTTCGGTTTTAATTTAATTTTTCAATTAAATTATATTTTTATTTAGAGATAAATGTGAAGAATGTAGACAAAGAAAATTTGGATTTGGATAGTGCAATACTGTAATGCATGTGTGTTATAGGCACCGAAAATAACGACTATTTTTTAAATTTTAGCTTAAAAAAATCAAACTAAAAGAGAAGTGCTACATGCATAGGGAGTACACCAAAATAATGCTTGTTGCATGGACTACCTTTATATGCATTAGTTTTATAAAAGAGCTCAAATTTACCGATTATTTTCAGAGTTTTATTTATTCCTCAGAAAATAAAATTATTTCTTGAGTTTTATTTATTCCTCAGAAAATAAAAGTTATTTTTGGATTTTTATTTATTCCCCAAGAAATAAACGTTATTTTTTGAGTTTTATTTATTCCTCAGGATATAAAAAAAATTTTTGGCTTAGAAAATAACAGTTACTTCTTGAATTTTATTTTTTTACTTAAAAAAAGTAATTTTTAAACCGATTAATATATAAAGAAAATAATGTAATTTAAGAAATAAGAATTTTTGCAAAAATAAATAAATAAAAGTTTTTGCTAATATATATTAAATTAAACTAATTTTTATATATATTTTATTTCGGGGTGCTATTTTAAATTCTTTGTTATTTCCATGCAATAAATGATTCCTTTTTTTTGTGGCCAAAATAGATGAACCCATTTTTCTGGAAAACGGTTCTTCCGATTTTATCACGGAAAGCTTTTTTGGAGCTCCAAATGGTCTAGTTGAATACCCCACATAGCTATTTGCTTGACGTTGCCTAGTTTTCATATAATAAATGATTCCATATTTTTGTGGCCAAAATGGATGCACCAATTTTTTTGGAGAACGGCTCTTCCGATTTTTTGCACGGTAAGCTTTTTTGGTCTAGTGGTCTAGTTTAATATCCCACATAGCTAGTTGCTTGACGTTGCCCACTTTCCATGTAAAATATGAATCCATTTTTGTCCGCATCCAGTTTGCTATCAATGGGTTTTATCGATTTTGTTCATGTAATAAAATAATAATGTTGAAATATTATAAAAAGTTTAAATTTGTACATAAAAATATGTAAATATAAGCAATTTCAGCTTTTTAATGTTAATTTTCATATTAAACTAATTATAAATGTTCCATTCCATTCTGTTTTTTAGGAAATCCGACCACATTATGCCTCTTTTAAATTCCCATTTTCTTTCAAATCCAGGAAATCACTAAAATATTCTGACAGCTTCGACGTAAAAAATCGACGCTATCTTGGCACACGTAACTTTTGTTTGAATTTTTAAAAACTGCCGCGCGTCAATTATTCATATTTCTTTCAATTATTTGTTTCTTATTCCCAAAGTTGCTGTCAAATTTGTTGTTTGAACAAAGGATATTAATTTTCTTTAATAATTTACTTGGAAAATGGCTTTCCTAGACGTGAAAGGTCATCAAGCACAACATAAATACGACTGGAATGACTTAAGTGTGGGTAACACAGCACTAAATCATTCCCAGAACTTTTTCGGTAAGTAATAAAACAAAGCTAGATGAAAAATGCATTAAAAATTATACTTTTCAAAAAATTACAATTGTTCATTTAAGCAAAAAAGCATTACGAACATGAAATGGACTATTTACAACAAGAAATGAGTACGATAAATGAATGTAAATGCATTTGGGTATGTTTTTATTAATTTTAACTTTAATTGCAGATAAAAATGAAATAAAGGATTCTGTTGAAAATAACATTGTTGATGATAAGGAATGTACATCACCTTTGGACAAGCAAAATGGAGAAACCATAAAACCTAACACGTCGCCGATCATTTCAAAAGTAAAGCAGGAAGAATCATTTGAAGTAGCCCCAAATTTAGCATGCCAGTGGTCAACTAAAAAAACGTGTTCTAAACCTTTGACTTCGAAAGGTGCTGTTCTTAAAAACATGCCGCCACCACCACAGGCATATTTGGTTAAAGATATTTACCAAAGAAATCGCGAAGAAGCCGAACGCCGCAGAGCTGAAGAGGAACGCAAGTTGAGGGAATTTCATTCCCGACCAGCACCCAACTTCAATCATTACCATCAACAGATGCAAAAACGTGCTGCTGCGCATGCTATTACATTAGCTGTTACGCCACAAGTTTTGAAAAATTCTCGCGAAGCAGAGGAGAAACGCCGAAAGAGGGTACGTATATTTTATACATTTACTCCAAATATAATATTGATAAAGTATATGTTATGTATTTTCCAGTTGGAAGAGTGGAAACAGAAGAATCAACCACCAAAATTCGAAGCGCGACCTCCCTCAGTACTAAGAGAGAAACCATTTGTTCCCGAAAAAAGGCCGCTTGTAGTTCAGCAGTGTCCATTTAAATTGCAAATGGAAAATCGATTGAAAGAGCGAAAACAGTTTGATGAAATTAAAAAAAAAGAATTGGCAGAAAAGCAAAAACAGGTAGAAATTGTAAGCACATTAATTATTTGCAACATTTCATAGTACATAACTAATTTATGTTGTAAAGATATTTGTGCTGCATTATTTGATATTTTACAATAACAATTGCAGTTAACGTTTCTTATTAATATCAGTAGTAATTAAGTTTAATTACACAAGTTTAACAAGCTCATGTAAACATTTTGACCTCTTAAGTAATTTGGAGCACTGAACCCAAATTATTTTTTGAGATATAAAACTATCAGCATAATTTTTTCTGCAAAAGGGATTAATTGCGCTCATTAAATCCATTTGTCTTTGAATTTGAAAAATATCCGCTCGGAAATGGAATTGCGCGTCCCCGAGTTGGAGTTCAGGAATATTTTAATTTATGCTTTTAACATCTAGAATACTATATTTTTGTCATCTCTAAATGTTTACATTTTAACGATAATAAAGACTTCTCGGATTAAATTTACTTTAGCTATACTCCTCCAAATAAAATAAAAATTTCCTATGTGATAGAAAATTTAATTCTAAGAAAAAAAAGTGAAGTGCAACAATCCTCGGAAACGCATATTTTTGGAGTTAGGTTGTACAGGCTGCTTCCGCACACTTGGAGTTACGAATTCAAACGGCATAATTTTGCATTTTCTAAAATGAATATTGAGCTAGCATATAACATAAAAAAATGAATGATGCCAATGCCTGATTCATATCAACGAGACTGTTGTTAATAAATGCATGTCACTACTTGCAATGTCTGTTTATGCATATGATTCACAAAAGCAATGAATCAGTATGATTGTTTTGAATGCTTCGTAAAAAAGTTAACACTACCGTCGTCCCACCATATTTCCCATCGCATATTTTGCTTCTGCTATATTTATTTTTTATTCCATTATAAACTCCATTTTCTAAATTTCTTATTATTTCTGAATATGTTAAATTTTCTAAAAACACTTAGAGCTTTTTACAGTAATTTCAAAAATGTGTAAAAGCATACACTTACAAACGTACGTCAACATGCTTTTGTGAGTTATTCAAACAATCAAACAACAGTAACAGTATTTTACTTACTTTTGTGAACAGCACTTAAAAACAAGAGTGAGTTAATGATAGTCAGTTGTAAGAGAGTTAACATTGCAAGCAATATCATTAGCACATATTGATGTTAAAAAACATAACAAAGGCATTGTAAATGTGAGTGAACAGCGAAAGTGATTCAGCTCATACATTTCTCTGTTACGGACCTACAAAGTTTTACAGATCTTGGGGATTTTCTTCTAAAACTTTTAATTCAGTGTATCAATATGGGTATCATATGAAAGCTTATCAAAATTATTCCATGAAAAACATGTTTTAAAAAAATTTACCAATTTAGATCCGGTATCTTTCCTTTTTTGTATATTTAACCGACTTCAAAAAAGAAGGTTATAAACATAGAAAACATAGAAGCCTGACTGTTGGCACATAGTTGTCAGAAACCTAAGTCGATTGTCGAAAAACCTATGTCTAAGAATGTATTAGTAGAACGTCTTGTATTAGTATTGGTTTAAATTTCACCACAGCACCAAAACCATACATAGTTGCACAGAAGCATTTTATAAAATTCATATTTTTTAAACCAGAATTTTAAGGTATATACAATTAATTTTGCATTAAGTAATGAAAATATGAATTTAGAATCCTTTTTAATGCATTTGAGCTAAAAAAACTATGATTCGCTAAACATTTTTTTTCCATTTTTTCTATTTGGCACTGAAAAAAATTGTCCCAAATAGTATTAAAAATGCAATGCTGTTCAATGAAAAAAAGGTTGAAAACTTTGATAAATTTCAACACATAAATGTCAACAAAATTAAACAAATATTCAGGTATGTGATGGAAATCGATTTTGAAAACGAAGCACTTTCGCAAGTGGATTTTAACGCACTTTTCATCAAATCTTTATAATTTTTGTGATACAACTATTTTGAAATAAAGAAACATTTTTAAAATATTTGTGACAAAATTGTTTTTAATAAAGAAATATTATTAAAAATCACCTTTCAAAATTGCTTCCTTTTCGGAATCGATTTCCATCACATACCTGATTTTAAAATTACAGCAAGAAGAAACATAAACTTGTTATATGGCAAATAAAAAAAATTTAATAATATAAAATAGTGTTTGTGTGTGCAAAAAAATAAATTGTAGTGCATTTTCAAGTGCAAAAATTACGCTCTCTAATGAGTGTTGAGTTGCCTCTCTCAGTGTGTTGGATAACAAAATACCCATGGGTGTGAAGAGAGTTGTCAATTTTTTTTGACAGGAACCCAGTTGACTACGTATAATCTATGCTAAATACTATGATATTACTTGCATCACACATTTATAGAAATAAAACAAGAAATGTAAGAATTGCTATAAAAACACTCTTTGATGTGGCAGCTCAGTTTAACTTTGTCCGGACAAAAATTAAAATTAAAGCAATTCAAGCTGAAAATGTTCCGAACAAAATTATTTCTCTGCCTTTCTCTCTCATACAAAAAAATTTTGTTCGGAAACAATTGGTGAATCCACCTTAATACTAACATATCCTATTGCACTTCATAGCACCCTCCTTCGTCAGTATTGTAGCAGAACTGTCGGCGAAGTAAAAGAGCTAATGAAATGGCTACACAGCTTAAACAACTCCATGCCTCTACTTGACACCAGAGGCGCAATAGCAGGGTTGTAAATGAATATACCTTTCCATCTCTCTCCCACTTCACCACCTGTTCTTTCTACACTATCGCTTTCCCAAAGGAGGTAACACATTATTTAATTAACTGGTAGGCATTAATTGCCTTATTGATGTGTTACTTCTCTTTAAAAAAATCAAAACTACTATATGTGTATTGTACAAACAGCACCTTAGTATAAAAATTAATGTAAACGTGTTTTACTATATTTTTCATGTCTAAATAATTTCGTAAAATGTGCAAGGTAGGAATTTCGAGATTTAAGTGTCCGTTTTACTGAAATCTCAAAACTCCTACCTTGTCGAAATCTTTACGTACAATATTAAATTTTCATGTCTAATTCGACAAATATTAATTGCAGTAGCAATGCAGATCAAACCCTACCTAAAAATAAAATATATTATAGTTTCTGTTCATCAAAAATTCGGCAAATGTCAAAAATGGTACTTGTCAAATATCAGCACATATACATGGCGACCACAAAGTTTGCATATAATGCTAAAAAAAATTCTTTTTTTCAGCCAAAGATATTTTAAATGATATATAAATATTTAAATAACGTTGAGAAATATTCAGTTTTAAGAAATTTCAGAATTGATTTTGCATCTATTGGACAAGACCTCTTATTTTATAGCTATTTTTAAATGCATTTTGAACCTAAGGCTGAAGCCATACGGGCGTTTTTAAAACACGGATTGTCTGCCATAGATTATGGTGTCTGCTTTTCATATTAAATTTGAAAGTTCTCAATGTTTCAAAACTTCAAATTTAATATAAAAAGCAGAAACGCCGCGTTTTAAAAACGCCCATGTGGCCTCAGCCTTATCGTTAATTTGTTTCTCATAAATTTGTATTCAAAAACTATTCTGAGCATAAAGAAACTGAATAAATATATTATCTCAATACATTTTATATTAGTTTTCCGTCTTCTAATAAATATTCTTAACAGTATATTTAAAATAGGCGCATGCGATGTGTAGCCGTGAGCCACGACGTTTGCCGACTACTTTTCGGCTATTTCTATTTTCAAATTTTACATGTACACAGCCGACAATTTACATGTACACAATACAAACAATCAAAATAAACAACAACAAGATCAACAACAGTCATTTGTACCTCTGTATCAACAATGCAATTAAACACCAACACACTTAAATAAAAAAATATTCGTCATTTATTTAGTTTCCTCTTTGCCTGGCTCTGATTTAAAAGCATACGTCTCAGACGCATCGTTATCTTTAACGTACAAAAAAATAACGTTGGGTGAGTTCGTAAATGCAGTAAATTTGTGCAACCGGTGTGCAAACTATTGCAGCAATAATAAAAATGCTGCCTTTGTTGCAGTAAGCTGCGACAGCACTGTCAAATGTTTGTGTAAAGAAACTTTTGATGGAAAAAAGTATGCTCAGTGTTTGTTTTCGAGCGCAGAACTTTGATTATGCACAATTACTGAATTTACGAACGTACCCGTTATCTTTCTAGGGTTAAATAGGATTTTATTTGCTATTTTCTCAACATCAATTAATGTCTCAAACTAGTTTGTAGTGACGCCACCTGGTTGTCAATCAGCTTTGCCTAAAGGTGCCCACACACGAGTGACTTGTGCGTGTGATTTGTTCGTGCTCGACGTCTTTTTGCTCGTTAATGGGGCTGTGAGCGCACTGATTTTCAATTTCTGTTGATTTGTGCGATGTGTTAGTGGGCTTGTGCGCGAACATTTGAATGTTTTTTTATTTTTTTATACTACGAAAGCAATTTTTCATAGAATTTAGAAAATAAAATGAAATTTAACAAAGTAAAAGCGATAAATATAAAAACATAAATAATTAATATTAATATACAAAAACAAATTAAAAAAAAGAATAATTGCAACATTCGCTTCGCAATTCATGTGTACTTGTTGACGTTTAAGTTTATTGTGATTTGTCGTTAGTGGAGCTTTGGTACGCGAACAAATCACACGCACAAATCACTCGTGTGTGGGCAGCTTTACACTCCACACTGTTACAAAGCAACGATTTGACAATCAACTGACTCCCTATTTTACAAGTGATTTTAGTTTGCACAAAGTGATAGAAATCATAAATTTAAAAATACAGGGGTATCTTTGAATTATATATGTATATTTAAATATGAAATAAATATTACTCTAAAGACTGTGTTAAAAAGTATTTTTGGTAAAAAAGCGAATATTGTCAAAAAAGAAAAAAAAACTTGCAATCACTTCCGTTCAAAGAAAGACAACACAAAGAGAAGACAAACTACGTGAAATCGTTTTCTTTTTGTTCACTATTGAAATATAATTTTCACAAATTTTGAGCTTAAAAAACGCCTACAAAAATAAAACTAAACAAAAAATATCTTTAAAAAAATGGTTGATCGTTTGGTAAATTCGGAAGCTAACTCTAGGCGCATCGCTATGGTTGAAAATTGTTTTGGTAGTTCGGGTGTGCCTTTGGCCATACCAGGTCGTGTACTAGTAGGTGAAGGTGTGTTAACGAAAATGTGTCGAAAGCGGCCAAAGTCTAGACAGTTTTTCCTTTTTAACGATATATTAGTGTATGGCAATATTGTAATAGGAAAGAAGAAATACAATAAACAACACATAATGCCATTAGAAGAGGTGTCACTGGAGAACATCGATGATTGTGTACAATATCGCAACGGATGGCTAATACGTACAACAACAAAGTCATTTGTGGTGTGCGCTGCAACTGCAACTGAAAAACAAGAATGGATGGCTCATATCAACAAGTGTGTAGAAGATTTGCTTCGTAAATCTGGTAAGAAACCCGTAGAAAACCATGCTGCCGTTTGGGTGCCAGATGCCGAGGCAACTATTTGTATGCATTGCAAAAAAACCCAGTTTACAATGATTGTAAGACGTCATCATTGTCGCAACTGCGGAGCTGTCGTGTGTGGCCCATGCTCCTCTAAAAAATTCTTGTTACCGCAACAAAGCTCTAAACCGCAAAGAGTATGCTCTTCTTGTTATGAACGTCTTAGCAAAGCTGTTAAGCAGGAATCGTCCAAAATTCATTCTGCTGTCAGTCACCAATCTCACAATGACTCAAACGCTAATACTGCAGAATCATCAGGCGACGACGATTCTGACGAAGATACAAATGGTGCTGGCACCGAGCATCATGATCAGCCGAAATTTTATGGCGACACCAGCATCTTATCAGTTAATGATTCAACAAAAAATGAATCTTCCACGACAACCTCCCAGTTGAACACTAGTGACACACCCAATAACTGATATTTGAATACATTGGAAAAAGGTTGGGTGTGGGTGGTTGATTAAGAAATGAAAATGAGGAAGAATCTTTATTTAAATGTTATGAAAAAGCAGTTGCTATAAAACCAGTTGATACATGTATTTTTTTTTTTTTAATAATTTGTCGATTCCGTGTCGATATTTCGTTTACAAACGTCGGCGATGCTAAATTCTACTTTTGTATTTGTTTTCTATTAAATGGTAAGAAATTCAAATAATTCAGTCGGTTATGGATGACAACTAAACCTCTGTCGTGTTACCAGTTTCTGAAAGCAATGGCAACTGTCGATTTCAGTTGCTAACTACATACTGCTGTTTTGAAAACCACACGCAGATTGCGATCTTTCAATCCAACCAAAGTTTGGTAGTTATTCATAACCGACCAATAAAATAAATACAATTAGTACTTGAAAATCAGTACATTATAGTTACTTTCATCAAATAAATTGCAATTTTCAGAGAAACCTCCAAATGATGGATTAGGTTTGTACAATTAAGGTCTGTCAGATAATGAGAAAAACTCGTACTAGTTTTATTGAAAACTAAGTAGTTCTAATTTGAAGCATAGCAATATGATAAATAAGTAACACTCATTACTTTGTAACCTATTAAACAAGTACTACCGATTACAACAATGACAAACGCTTTTGCTGGGTACATACATACATCCATAAATACATACATACATCTCGTGGTAAAAGAAAGCAGTATGGAGGCCTTATATGAGGCATCTTTACACTTTCTTCTTCCAAAAGAGAAGTACATCACGCTCCATTCAATATTCATGCCTTTTCAGTCTTATGTATAAACTACATGCGAAAAATTAATACGAGAATTTTCTTTATTTCTAAAGTACGTTTTTTGATGAACAAATTGGAAAATCTAAAATTATAATGCTCTCTCCTCCTCCCTTCTAAAAGAATGTATTTTCTTAGAGAGAATCGGAGGCTTCTAAAAGAAGATGTAAGAAGGCCTTCAAGAAGGCATGAATTGAGAAGGCCTTTTAATATATTATTTTTGTTTATTAATATGATTATTTCGAACGTATTTGCTTTGTGAATCCAAATTGATTATTAGGCTAAGGTTCGTAACGTTATATTCAGAAAGAATTGGGCATGATTAATATTCCAAGGAACAAGGGAAAAATTAACATCAACTTAATTTTTCAACGTACACAGCAGAACAGAGTAGCGCCACTTTCGGAAGCCGCTACACTTCCATCGTCAGTGCTCACGTGTATTTGCTTATCACCACTTGTGAGGTGGCTCTGTTGAATGTGATTTTAATTCTTATATATACAACTTTTTCGTGAAAATTGAATACGAGAATTAACTCACTCTCAAGTTGATATTAAAGTGCACTTTCCCAGCGTTGCCATCGGTTTATTTTTCTTCATTCCCATTTTTCTGATTTTTGTTCTACTCAAGACAAACTTTTTTGGTTTGATTTTATACTTAAGTATATATGAACATGTAAACATGTGAAAAGCTCAAGCCAGTAGCTAATTGTTTATTAATATGATTATTTCGAACGTATTTGCTTTGTGAATCCAAATTGATTATTAGGCTAAGGTTCGTAACGTTATATTCAGAAAGAATTGGGCATGATTAATATTCCAAGGAACAAGGGAAAAATTAACATCAACTTAATTTTTCAACGTACACAGCAGAACAGAGTAGCGCCACTTTCGGAAGCCGCTACACTTCCATCGTCAGTGCTCACGTGTATTTGCTTATCACCACTTGTGAGGTGGCTCTGTTGAATGTGATTTTAATTCTTATATATACAACTTTTTCGTGAAAATTGAATACGAGAATTAACTCACTCTCAAGTTGATATTAAAGTGCACTTTCCCAGCGTTGCCATCGGTTTATTTTTCTTCATTCCCATTTTTCTGATTTTTGTTCTACTCAAGACAAACTTTTTTGGTTTGATTTTATACTTAAGTATATATGAACATGTAAACATGTGAAAAGCTCAAGCCAGTAGCTAATTGTTTATTAATATGATTATTTCGAACGTATTTGCTTTGTGAATCCAAATTGATTATTAGGCTAAGGTTCGTAACGTTATATTCAGAAAGAATTGGGCATGATTAATATTCCAAGGAACAAGGGAAAAATTAACATCAACTTAATTTTTCAACGTACACAGCAGAACAGAGTAGCGCCACTTTCGGAAGCCGCTACACTTCCATCGTCAGTGCTCACGTGTATTTGCTTATCACCACTTGTGAGGTGGCTCTGTTGAATGTGATTTTAATTCTTATATATACAACTTTTTCGTGAAAATTGAATACGAGAATTAACTCACTCTCAAGTTGATATTAAAGTGCACTTTCCCAGCGTTGCCATCGGTTTATTTTTCTTCATTCCCATTTTTCTGATTTTTGTTCTACTCAAGACAAACTTTTTTGGTTTGATTTTATACTTAAGTATATATGAACATGTAAACATGTGAAAAGCTCAAGCCAGTAGCTAATTGTTTATTAATATGATTATTTCGAACGTATTTGCTTTGTGAATCCAAATTGATTATTAGGCTAAGGTTCGTAACGTTATATTCAGAAAGAATTGGGCATGATTAATATTCCAAGGAACAAGGGAAAAATTAACATCAACTTGATTTTTCAACGTACACAGCAGAACAGAGTAGCGCCACTTTCGGAAGCCGCTACACTTCCATCGTCAGTGCTCACGTGTATTTGCTTATCACCACTTGTGAGGTGGCTCTGTTGAATGTGATTTTAATTCTTATATATACAACTTTTTCGTGAAAATTGAATACGAGAATTAACTCACTCTCAAGTTGATATTAAAGTGCACTTTCCCAGCGTTGCCATCGGTTTATTTTTCTTCATTCCCATTTTTCTGATTTTTGTTCTACTCAAGACAAACTTTTTTGGTTTGATTTTATACTTAAGTATATATGAACATGTAAACATGTGAAAAGCTCAAGCCAGTAGCTAATTGTTTATTAATATGATTATTTCGAACGTATTTGCTTTGTGAATCCAAATTGATTATTAGGCTAAGGTTCGTAACGTTATATTCAGAAAGAATTGGGCATGATTAATATTCCAAGGAACAAGGGAAAAATTAACATCAACTTAATTTTTCAACGTACACAGCAGAACAGAGTAGCGCCACTTTCGGAAGCCGCTACACTTCCATCCATTATTTTTGTTGTTTTTTTTTCAAATTCTGTATCTAAAATTTTTAGTAAAATAATAACTTATTTAGGTGTATAATATTTCTTTTTAACCCCCGACCAAAGCAAGGGGTAATGTAAGTTTGTAGCGTGTGTATCTGTGTCTGCACCAGTGCACGTACATACCAAACGGCTGGACCGGTTTTTATTTAGTTTTTTTTCTGTATGAAAGTTGACTTGATCCAGAGTGTTCTTAGCTATGTTTGAAGAAAATCGGGCCAGCCGTTTAGAAGATATCACATCTTTTCTAGATGTAGATTGCTAAATCTGTGTGTCTTTGACGCTGTGGCTCCCAAACGGCTAGATCGATTTTAATTTAGCGAATTTTTTTTGAAAGGTGACGACTAAAAATGTTCTAACATATGTTTGAAGAAAATTGGTCCAGCCGTTTTCAGGTTATCATCTGTTTTCTTCGGGGGTTTTTAAAATTTTTAATTTAATTGTTCTTTATTTCTTTAAGAAATTTATTATTTGACATACTGTCATAATTTAAAAAAATAAAATAGATTCATATCGAATAAAAAATTATTTGCTGGGTTTTGTATAAGTTCCAGAGCCTACTATGCTTATTTTCAAAAATCGTTTATATATTTATAAATTCTCAAATAGTTTTCAAAAGTCTGTACATAAGGAAAAGGGTTTGTAACTAGTCAAAATTGTGTTTGAAGTCTACTGACGATTTGGTAAAGCACCAATGAAATGCTGCATATAGACAATGCTTAAACTCCAGCAAATAAATTTCATTTAATTCTTATTTAATTATAAAGAAAGGTACATATATCGGAATGGAGAAAAACAACAAAGAAGATTTACATAAAGTTTTCTCAAAATATACCTGATAGAATTTTTTTGTATTCTCACCACTGCTTCCGGCATATGTTTGGAAGAAAAATGTAAATTTTTGTCAACTTTCATCAATCCGGTTAGAAATTAACATCTTTTTACTGAAAGTAAAATTTTGAAAGCAAGAAATCTTGTTTTGTGCTCCAGTAGCCACTTTTTTATTTTATTTGTAAAAAAGTAGCTTTTTGCTCCATGTGTATACTAACTGCATAGCTGTTCAATATGAATTTTTTTATTTGAATATTTCAATAAAATTAAATTAAACTTAAATTTTATTTTTGTTTAAGAAATAGAATTTTATTGAAATTATTCACATTCCTCATGATATGAATTAAAATTTGTTGTTATAGATCATGATACAATAATACAAGGTAAAACCGTCAGCGCAGCTGCAGTTGTGGGTTTATATTTCACGAATGTCAAATTCGCTTTATCAGAGAAAAAAGTGTATGAAAAATTTTTCTGTTTTTGACATTCAGGAAATATTTTACACTAACAAAATGCCTGTTATTTTTTATTGTTGTAGGGACAGTTCTACCTGTTTTTATTGTACCATGTTATTGATTTGAAATAAAAATTTTCAAATGTAAATTTATTTTTTGTCAGAAAATTTAAAGAAATTTTTACTTTCAGAAATTCAAATAATAATATTATAAATTAATGCGCTACTCAAATAAAACGATATAAATGCTTTTAAATTGTATTCCTATAGTTTGAATAAAATTTTACTTTATTTCATTCGAGTTCTTAGAATTAAAAAAAAATCGTTTTACAGCTCAAATTGATATTATTCACAAAAACCGGTTTGAATATTTTAAATTCATAAAAACGATTTAAAATATTTTAAATTTGAAGAAAAATATTAAATACATATAAAAAGAGGATAAAATCTAGAAAAATAGTTACATCGCAAATATGGTAAAAGCACGCCAAAAATTGCAAAATTGGAAACAATATCTAAAAAAAAAAAAATAGAACCGCTAAAAATAACTTTAATCGTAAAAATATCAAAAATTCGAGAAAATTGCGAAATTGCAAACAAGCCTCAAAATTGCGTAGAAATATCTAAAATTGTAAGGAATGCCAAAATCCCGGAAAAATTCGCAAAAATTACGAAGATTCGCAAAAACTTGCTAACATCAAAAAGATATCAAAGTCTAATATTTATTATAGCTCAGCAGAACTTAAAAAAGCCAAGAACAGAAGAAAAAATAATTTTTATCGCGAAAATAGCGAAAATGTTCGAAAAATTGCAAACAAGCAATAAAGATGCTTAAAAATTGTTACAATTGTAAGGAATGCTAAAAACTTGGAAAATATCGCAAAAATAGCAAAAATCTTCAAAAATTGTTAACATCAAAATCTGATATTGATTAAAAATCAGTAAACTATAAAAAAGCGCAAGAACACAAAAAAAATTATACGAAAAACGCTCCGCACAAAAGTTCCTCTATAGAACTCCCTGACTCTCCCTGAAAATATTTCTTTTATTTTTGGGTAATAATTTCTATTAAGAAATAACAGTTTGATTGAATTCATTTTTTAAATTTTTTCTTAAATAAAATTCTGAGAAAAACTATTTGATTTTTTTTATTTGAATAATATTGAAATGAATTTTATTCAAATTTTGGATACTTAAATACATTAAAATTTCTTTTGTTTTAAAAATATGTACAAAATTTCAATTAGAGTATGGTAAATTGATTTCATATTTCAAAAATTTGTTTGAGTAATGTATAAATTTATAAAAATGTCGATCGTTTTAATATGAATAAACTATGTTGAGTTTTCATATAATAAATAATTATTTGAATTGTTATTATTTCTAACTGGAAATAAAAATAAAACTGAAATAAAAATATTTTTATTTTTCATTCCATTCACTTATTACAGCTATGACTACACAGAAAAAAGTTTGAACATAAATATTATGAAAAAAGTTCGTAATATATTGTTCATATATTTTAGTAATTTATGAATAAAATACAGGAATTTTTTCATTCCCAGTATGAATTTAGCTTTCAATAAATATATTTATGAAACAAAGTTGCTTTGAAAAAAATGTTCAACTTTTTTGTCAAGAAATTCTAAAATGCTTTTCTATTTATATAAAGTAAAAATACAATTAATTCCAAATAGTCTGTTTGGCAGAAAGGAAAGAGTTGTGCCTAGTACAACAGACTATACAAGTTCAATACTGAATTTTTAAAAATAATTTTTAAAGAATTTATGAATTAATTTATATATTTTAGTAATTTATGAATAAAATACAGGAATTTTTTCATTCCCAGTATGAATTTAGCTTTCAATAAATATATTTATGAAACAAAGTTGCTTTGAAAAAAATTTTCAACTTTTTTGTCAAGAAATTCTAAAATGCTTTTCTATTTATATAAAGTAAAAATACAACAGACTATACAAGTTCAATACTGAATTTTTAAAAATAATTTTTAAAGAATTTATGAATTAATTTATGTAAAAGTTCCTAGCTGGAATGAAAATAATTTGGAAAAAAATTATCATGATTAGATTCATAGCATTTATGAAAAAATTCCTTGGATATAAGTAATATTTTTTTCTGTGTAACTGCTGTGTATTGAGTAACTTGTTATTGAGATTAAATTTTCTACTTTTTATTGAAAATAAGCGTATAAATGTTATTAGAAAAGATATTTACATGGAATAAAAAGTTAATATTGATGAAATTTGGTGTTTTACATGATTTCTGATTTTTTTTATTTAAAAAAAATATTTATAAAAAATGTATCAAAAATTAATGATATCGCGCACAATGGATGCTTTATATCTCGGAAACCAGGAACAATTTCGCGAAACAGTTTTCGGATTCTGAAAGAGGGTATTCAAAATATATATACCCCATACTTAACTAAACTGTTTTTTTAAATGGTCTGTGGGCCAAAACGGGACTGAGGTCGCGATTTACAAAACTTCAATCCATTTGGTGCGTGAACGTTTTTCACGACCGCGAAAAAGGGAAATCGCTGTTCTTACTTTTTCCATACCCTACACGATTTTTGAACTGGAGCTTGCATATTTACAAAAATTGCAAAAAGTTAAACCCTAATGTACGTACATATGTATGTAAGTATATACCAAAATGCTTATATGTTTGATAAAAACTTTTTCGCCTCTTGAATCATTAGTCGTTTATTCATATTCATATGTACATACACACATATACATATGTATATTCATGTGTAAATGTTTTCTTTTAGTTAATTATCTTTAAATGAAAAGATGAGACTGGCAACCAGAGTAGATTCGTGATTTGTCACCACTATAAATATACATTAACCCGTTTTATACTTTAATGAATCTCAAATATTGCAGGAACACTGAATTTTTCGTATTATATCTATTTTTGACAATCACCAAAGTTTGAGTAAATGCTCTTTTTCTGCTTTTATGTTTTAACTTAACAACTATAGTATTTACAAAAAAAAAACTTCTAGAAAGTTGTCTGTAAAGTTGCCATGCGAGTAGCTTTTGCCTTACCGACTTCTATTTAATCGCATATTTAACAATATGAACAGCAAAATATCGAATAGCCCATTACCATTAAAATAACAAAAAAGCTCATAAATTTACAAATTTCGGTGAACTTTTCGTTCTCTAGAACTTGACGTTCCCTGAAGAAAGGCAGGGGACAAGTGTCTCCAAGTCACCACTTTTGTCGACTAGTTTGGTGACTTTTTGGTGACGTTGTCAACGAATCGTCAACTTTTTATTTTAGCTTTAATGAGAAGAGAAGTTTTAACAGACACAAAACGATTTTTTATGGTCTCATTTTGATGCGTTGAAAATATATGCGGCGGAACGGAAAACTAAAAAATTTCATAAAAAATCTAATTTATTTGTCTTACCTGGTAAACAGTTTCATATGTGCCCTCTAGTCAGCCTAGAACCATATGTCTCTATGTCAACACTCTTTTCTCTAGCGACAATTGCACTAGATAAAATGTCGACAACTTTCCTTTTATGCGCGAGTAGAGATACGTTAGAGACAACATTTCTAGTGTATTTCTGGTGGCATGGCATTGTCAACGAAAGCGTCAATAGTTTATTTTCTTTTTTTATTATTCTGTTCCATCAATAGCAGAGTTGCAAGCCGATCGGCGGCTAGCCGCTGCCGCTTCTGATTGAATGCTTCAATTTAAACAAATGTTTTTAGTAGAATAATATAATTTTTTAACCGAAAATACACATATATACATATATATTTTTTTAACTTTTTAATTTCAAAGGAAATCTGATTTGAATATTCCAACACTCCACTCTTAGTAAAAATAATTTGAATTTACATTAATTCAAAAAAATATTGGACTAGAAAGCCGAAATAATAAAATGTTCAGGAAATTTTTGTATTTCAAATAGGATTTTTGAATATCAATTGATTTTTTTTAATTTCAATTGATGTTTTTTTAATTTCGAATAAAAATTTTTTAATTTCAATTGATATGTTTTAAGCTACAATCGAAAAAGGTATATAGATTTTAGAGATATTTCGGGTTTAATAATTTAAAAATAATTTGTTTAATTTTTATATAAAAGATAATATTAAAAAAATATATACATATATGTGTTTAAGCTGGGGGTCGCTAAAATATACTAGGGAATCGTTGGTTCAAATGTCTCCATATAGTCGTAAAAGAAATACCTCCTCAATAGCCCTAAAGTCTATTGGTAGATTTTCAATGACAAGCCTATGTTATATGTCAATAGGCGATTACATTGGCTGGGGTACACCTGGTCAGTAGTAGTATTGACAATGCCACTAGTAAATCACTACTATTTCACTATCCGCATCGAGCGAGGAAATATCAATATTGTGGACTAGAGCCCCTAAAATTTAATAGTGAATCTTTGGTGCCAATGTCTCCATGAGGTCCCAAAATAACTACTTAGTCAGTAGTGCTACAGTCTACTGGTGGATTTTCAATGACAAGCTAATGTTAAATGTCAATAGATATTTACATCCCTGAAGAAAGCCAGGGGCCAAGTGTCTCCAAGTCACCACTTTTGTCGACAAGTTTTGTGACTTTTTGGTGACGTTGTCAACGAATCGTCTACACTTTTTATATTAGCTTTAATGAGAAGAGAAGTTTTTAAGAGCTAGAAATGATTTTTTGTGGTCTCATTTTGATGTGTTGAAAATATATGCGGCTGAACGGAAAACTAAAAATTTTCATAAAAAATCTAATTTATTTGTCTTTGCTGGTAAAAAGTTTCATATGTGTTGACTAGAATCATTAAAATGCATTAGTGAATCTCTGGTACGAGTCTCTCCATATGGTCCCATAAGAACCACTCAATGACAAGCACATGTTAAATGTCTATAGCACAGAATATTGCCTGGGTATAATTAGTCAGTAGTACTGGTGACAAAGTCAATAGTGAATCAGTACAATTTTACAATCGACATTTTCTGCAGGGTTGTTTCTTTAGTTCAAGGCTGCCCAAAAGTACTTTGCAGCTGTATTGCTGAGAATTTGAAGTACAGTAACACGATAAAGTAAACGCAAAGATTTTCATTAAAATTGTATCACAAGAAATTATGTTGGTCGTAAAAATGTATAATAATGCGGTTCACACTGAATTTACTATTTCTTTACTTGGTAAAATGTTGGAATTTTTAATACATTTTCCCCAATCCCCTTAGTTTTTCCAAAAATATCTTTTTATTTCTGATAAAAGCACTTTCTTTTTTATCATCATTTATTTTACACACTGTATGTCGCAAAATACCAACACAGTTACCATGAATGTACACTCGTCGCTCTTACATTAATGACTAAATAAAGAGCAGCGTTGTCAACTTTTAAATTTCAAAAAGCACTGAAACAAGGAAAAAACGCGTATTTAAAAAAAACCCACTAAATTTACAATTTTTCATTTTATATGTTTTGATCATTTCATAAAGCAAAATACATAATTTTTGATTAAAGGACATATCGCACACGCACTGCGAAAGTGACACAAACTCAAAAATACTGATTTTCCAGAAAACGAGAAAAAAATGTATTCTCTCCTCAAGAGTTTAGTAAAGGTGGTTTTATACTATCTGTGTTTTACATCTGACTTGTCAAATTTCCCACTGCAAAAGCTATACATGTCGTGTGAACCTTTTGAAACATTGCCATCTGAAATTTACAGAACTAAAATCAGGCGACAAAATTTTCAATTAGAGCGCGTTCTATTTTCATCTGACATCAGCTGTTTCAAGCTAACAAGTATGTGTTTCCGTCACTTAGAGGTTATGTCAGATGCGATTATACATGTACGTATGAAAGCAAAAATTAAAAATCGTCTGTAAATTGACAATTTTGACATACATGCAAAGTTACATGTGGGTCTCAAAACTGACAAGTCAGATGTAAAACACATATAGTCTAAATCCACCTTAAGTAAGATATTTGTATGATTTTGTAAGCAGTATAAACAGCAATATGTACTATTAACTTTAAAAACGCATTCCTTGAGTTGTGTCACTTTTGAAGTGCATGCGCGATATAATGGAGTAGTAACACAAATAAAAAAGAATAAAATTGCTGTAATTTATGAAAATATAAGTCACTATATCTTTCAAAAGCTAGAGCTAATTGGAAATTTTTGTGGCAATTTCTGAATTCAACAGATGAAAATATACATATAAGGATCTGCTATATTGATCTCGAAGCATTTTCATTGTTGCGTAGTGTAATTAAATCGAAGTATATCAGTATCGCATAGGTATCACAACATGAGTTTTCTCGCTTCAACCCTTTTTAATGTAAAGCATGGTAGGATATTCTGTTACGTATTTTAGACTGAAATAGAACCCTCAATATGAGAAGGGTTAAGCAACCAACCAGTTTGCTTAACCCTTTATAAATTTTTTTTTTTGATAAAATTTAGAATGATTCCTCTAGCGCTACTAATATTGGTGCAATATCTAAGCTCACTATTTTGCCTAGTTCGCCAAATATCGCGACTTTATAATAGGAAAACTCATCAAAAATATACTAAACTGACTTCACAAAAGTATGTATGTATTTAAACTACTTATCCTAGACATTCCATTAAGGTGTCATGTTACAGGGCAAAAAATTGCACTTAACATGTATTTTTTAAGAATTTTAAAAATAACATTCGTGAAAATCGCCCGCGATCATAAGGTCCGCAAAATTTGGCCTCTGAAATGCAAAATAAAGTTTTTAATATGATGCCTTAATATCTAGGATAAGTAGTTTGAAATATATACATAATTTCGTGAAGTCAGTTTTGTAAATTTTTGATGAATTTTCCTATTTTAACGTTGCGATATTTCGCAAACTAGGCAAAGTAGTGAGCTAAGATTTTGCACTAATAGTAGTTTAGACAGAGGTATTATTCGCACTAAATGTTTTTAAAATCAATAAATAATTTATAAGCATCTTAATTCAGAAATTATTTGTTGGTTTTTAGAAATTGCAATTGGTGCGGAAGGTTTTTCTGCCAAAATGATCCGCAATTACGATTTTTATTATCGATTTAGTGTTGACTGTCACATGGTGATAGGTAATTTTTTTTATAAAAAAAAATTAGTCATTATTGTAATGTACATAATGCCTTATCAATTTCATAAAATATGTAAACATAAAAATACACCTGCCATATTGCCGATTTATCGACCCGAAGTTTTAACGAGTTGTTGATTTGAAGGCTTTGTTTGCGAAACAACACCGAATTCAGTAAGATTTTATATTACTGACAATCTAGAATTAACAATATATATAAACGACTTTTTTAATTCTGTTGCACTTAAGCTTTAAACGCTCATTTACCAAAAATAATAGTCTGGGGGCACTACAAACTGCTAATTTGCTGTAATAAATCTGGCAGCATTGACATTTGTCAAAAGTTTATATTTTTACTTTTGAGTATTTTAACACACAAACCGCCAATTAATTATTAAATTATGTGAGGATGCTGTTTTCTGAGTAGTTAGCGCGTTTGACTACAAACCCTGAGGTCTTGAGTTCAAGACTAGTTTAAGGCAAGCCAACAACATCATGCATTTTTCTCATGTGCATTGGTGTGTTGTTCTGTTGGTTGTTGTTGGACTGTTAAGGTGATGAAGGCATAGTACTGATGACTTTGGCAGTACCAGCAGCGATTAATACTAACATATCCTAATGCACTTTACACCACCCTCCTTCGTTGGTATTGTAGCGGAACCGCCGGTGAAGTAAAATAACCAATAAAATGGCTACACAGCTTAAAAAACTCAATGCCTCTACTTGACACCAGAGGGGCTTGCAACACCCAATAGCAGAGTTGTAAATTAATTAAGCTTTCTATCTCTCCCACTTTACCACCTGTTCTCTCTACACTATCCCTTTCCCAAAGAAGGTAACACATTAATTAATTAACTGGTAGGCATTAATTGCCTGGTTGTGTTACTTCTCTTAAAAAAAATTATTAAATGCAAATTACTAAATCAAGGCGAATTCAGTACCAGGTAGCCTTATCATCACAGATGATCATCAGCTGATTACACCCCATCAGTCAAACTCTATATAAGAAAAGAGAAAAACTTTAACCCGAACTGTCAAAGCACATATAAAAATAGTCCTACACCTACTTTGTATGTGTGTTGTTTTGATGATAAGGCCACTTGATATTAATTCGCTTTGTACTAAATAAAATTTAAAAATCATTGTATAAATACATAGTTTATCCATTAAAAAATAAACAATTGCGGCTGCTGTTATTTGCAACTAAGCAAATAGGCACAACCATTTTTGCTCAAGGTGCAAACGAAGTAAAATGAAGCAAATTGAAAATACGTATAATTTGTTGTTGGGTTGTGCAAAGGTGTGCATTTTTGAACACTTTTGCATCGTTTGCAGACGATTTGGTAAAGCGCCAATGAAATGCATAACAATGTTTAACTATCAGCAAATAAACTTCATTTAAAATAAAATTATGACAATATGTCAAATAATAAATTTCTTAAAGGTTTAATTTGGATTTTATTTTTCATTTTGCCTTATAAAAACTTTCATTGTTATCCAATGTATTTCTAATTGTATAAAGGTGTAGAAAAATAAAATAGATTCATATCGAATACAAATTATTTGGTGGGTTTTGTATAAGTTTTAAAACCTATTATGCTTATTTTATTTATCTGTGATTTTCAAAAATATTATTTGAAAATTCTCAAATGGTTTTTGAAAGTCTGTGCATAAGATAAGAGGTTTGTAACTGTTCAATGCTGTGGTTAAAGTCTACTGACGATTTGGTAAAGCACCAATGAAATGCATATAGACAATGCTTAACTATCAGCAAATAAACTTCATTTAAAATAAAATCATGACAATATGTCAAATAATAAATTTCTTAAAGATAATTTATTATTATTATTTTATATATAAACTATTTATTTAAGCTATAAGGTCAATATTTTATAAAATAACAATAACAATATCGAGTTTCTAAATTCTCAATCTCTATGAGATTGGAAAATACCTATCCCAGGCTATGCCAAGGGATTAGGCTCTGATGATGCACAAATTAAAATCACAGCGCAAATCTAAATCTAAGCTCTATCACATTACATCCCCATAAACTTCCTGACGATTCGTGATGTCGTAATCACCACCGCAACAACAGTGCTTTGATAATTCCGTATATGAAATACATTCCACATGAAATACAGAACATACCCGATAATTTGCTCACCTTGGGAAAAAAGGGTGAATTCGTAAATGCAGTAAATTTGTGCAACCGGTCTGCAAACTATTGCAACAGTAATAAAAATACTGTCGTTGCAGAAATCTGTGGCAGCACTATCAAAATCTTGACAAAAACTTGGACTTTTGACGAAAAAAGTATTCCTAAGTGCTTGTTTTCGAGCGCAGAACTTTGATTATTGCACAATTACTGAATTTACGAACGTACCCAAACTTCTGGTTCGTACAGCTGTTGCTGAGTTGACAATCTTTGGCCGAGTTGGACTCGGACCGATCCGGAACGTAGACCCAATTGTCGTGGGAACCTTATAAGTTTGTAGTGTGTGTCTGTGTATCTGTGAGTCTGTACAAGTCATCGTACAGTCCAAAAGGCTAGACCGATTGTGACTTAGTTTTTTATGTTTGAAAGGTGACGATCAAGTGTTCTTTACTATGTTTGCCACCGTTTATTTCTACATATTTATCAAAAAGTTTCCATACACTGGGTTTCCGTGACAGTACAACATTATAATTAGAAAAGTGGGCAGGACCATGCCAATACAAAGTAAATCTCGTTTACAATTACTTATATTTAGCCGATACTTGTGAAACTTTCTACACACATTGAGATAGCGTCACAAAAAAAAAATCATGATGAAGAAAGTGGTCACTTCCACGCCCATTTAAAATAAATAATATTTTTTAGCTACTTATACTTAACCGATTCTTATCAAACTTTGCACATATATTGACTTCCCGTAACAATTCAACAGTAATTAGAAAAGTGGACAGTGCCGTACGCATACAGAGTTAGAGCATTTAAATAAAAGGTTGTTTAAAAAATGTTTTTTAATATTAGCTTATTATTTGTTTTCATTTCCTGTATAAGGAGACTGATTTAAGCATTTCTAGTACTAGCTGCCCTTTTCACAATGTATGATAAGAGTTAACGTGGACTTTTACCACAACTTTCGTATGCCGAACTTGCCGTTAAAGTCCACGTTAACTTTTAATCGTAAATTATGGAAAGGGCCGTAGAACGTATTACGTTACAAAAACTTTTATTATAATAAAAGGTTAATATATTACATAATATTAAAAGTTCAATATATTAACATAACAAATTTAATGCAAATATAATAGCATTGGTAATAACATTAAATTAAAAATTCCAAAAAACCCCGAAGAAAATGGATCAACTTCAAAACGGCTGTACCAATTTTCGATCAAGTCACCTTTCAAACAAAAGAAACTAAATTAAATTCGATCCATCCGTTTACGAGCTACGGTACTACAGGCAAACATATTCAAGAGGATGCAGCTAGAAAAGATGTGATGACTTTAAAACGGCTGGACCGATTTTCTTCAAACATAGTTAATAACCATATCGATCAAGTCATCTTTAAAACAAAGAAACTTAAATCTAAATTGGTTTAGCCTTTTAGGCTTTACGAGAGAACAGACAGACACACACGAAAACCTTATAACACCTCTCTTTTTTGGTCGCGGGCTAAAAATGATATAGACAAATTGAAACAAAATGGTGTGGATATGAATATAAGCATTACTGTTTTGTTGTCGATTTAGTGCTATATTGTTCCGAAGATTGTTCCGAATCGGTATGTACTAGGGATAGGCAAATATATCGATATATCGATATTTTCTTAAAAATATATCGATACTTTTTTCCAAATATATCGACAGTATCATATTCGATATTTTTAGCTTTGGTTTTGCTTTTCGTACAATTTTTAAAAACATTTCGGCACAGTCTTCATCAAATAGAATATTACTAACAAAATCTTTTGTTTTATTAATAATATTTTGTCTATTCGAAAACTTATTATTCTTTGAGTGTAATTTTGTTGATGTATGTTCCATGAAATATTGATGGAACAGTAAGGATCTTGGAAATTAACTCTTTCCAGCTTAATTATTTACAAGAACGGTACTTTTTTTGTTTAAAAAAATTTGGGAACTACGTATGTATTATTATTGTTGAAAATATCGATATTTCGATATATCGATATGTTTTATTCGATATATATCGATTCCGATCGATATTTAAAAATACATCGATATCGATATATTTTTTTCACTTTCCCATTCCTAGTATGTACATAAAACTAACATTAGAGCAGGACCCGGCAAAGCATATCACATGAGGTTTTTTTACTCTTTTACTCTCACACGTATGTACTCACACGTATTAACTAAAAGTAAATAAAATCAATCAGTGTGCTAGGAACATTCAAAAAAGCAGGTTGTGTTATCGCTTGTTGCTTGCTATTTCTTGATATAAATTAACAAAATCTTTGTAAGAGCGAGAGTTGCAAAATAAAACCCATACAAGCAAAATGTATTAGTATGTGTTTGCCGGTTCCTGCATTAGAGTACGAATTTTTAAGAAACTCTCAAGGGAGAATCCGTAAAGATTATTAGCAGAGCTCGGACTATCATGCAAATGCATGTATTTTGTAGTGATAAAGACGCATTGACTAATTATCTATGCGAATCCTAAAATTTTAAGTAGTTTGGCATCGATTTGTATAGGGTGTTTTTTTTAGAGGTATAGAGCTTCGAATTGAAATAAAACACAAGAAAATCGTTTTAATGTCCATCAATTTGGCTTTATTGGAAGGATAATTTTATGCCATTAATGTTTAAATATGATTTCGGGCATGTGGCCGCCGCGGCTGGCTCGAATAAAGCCAATTCTACAGGTCCAATTTTCAACCGCTTTTTCGAGCATATGGGGCCGTATGTTGGCAATAACGCCACGAATGTTGGCTTCCAAGTCCCCTAACGTTTCTGGTTTGTTGGCGTAGACGAGCGACTTCACATATCCCCAAAGAAAATAATCCAATGGTGTCAAATCACACGATCTTGGTGGCCAATTGACAGGTCCATTCCACGAAATTATGCGCTCATCGAATGTTTCCTTCAATAAATCGATTATGACGTGCGCTGTGTGGCATGTAGCGCCGTCTTGTTGGAACCACAACTCATCCACATTCATGCCATCCAATTCGGGAACAAAATAGTCGGTTATCATGGCTCTATACCGGTCTCCATTAACGGTAACTAACTCTCCAGCATTATTTCGGAAGAAGTATGGCCCAATGACTCCACCAGCCCATAGAGCACACCAAACAGTCAGTTTTTGTGGATGTAATGGCGTCTCAAGGGTCTCATGTGGATTCTCTTCACTCCAAATGCGGCAATTTTGCTTATTGACGTAGCCATTCAACCAAAAATGGGCCTCATCACTGAACAAAATTTTGCGATTTTGCTTGCGGTAAACTTCGCGAACTGAACCATATTTTCGAAATAAATTTGCACGATTTGCAAGCGTTGTTCTTTTGTCAACCTGTTCATGATGAAATGGCAAACCAAACTAAATATTAATCACTTGACAGCTGACAAAATGGCCGCCAGTTAAAAAAGTGATGCCAACTTAAAGTTCTATACCTCAATAAAAAACACCCAATAGTTGCATATGCTTGCATATTTTGGTGGTAAGTGCATATTTTGGCAATAAATGCATATTTTTGGGGTTATAAACATATTTTAAATGCATATTTCTCAATTTTTGAAAAAATTATTAATAGGCTGATTATGCATGGCAACCGAGCCTCAGTTGGGTTGTCAGTTGCTGAAAATGATACTACTGATGGCAACTGGCAACTGAGAGCTGTTCAGTTGCTATTTAGTGCCTTTCTGACATTTATTAATTTTCAGTTGCCGACTGGCAACTCAAATAAAGTTCGGTTGCATTTAATAATAGACCCAATTATGGTTGTTTTATGTTTTTTTCTCTAATAATAATAATAAATTAAAAAAATATATTTGCATATTATTTTGTTTTTGTACTTTGTTCGTAGGTAAATGCATATGCGCATATTTTTAATTTGTTAAGCGCTAAAAACCAATTTTTAGTTGCATGAAAGTCCGAGCCCTGATTATTAGATACGGATGAAACATGATCAAACCTTCTCAATCTATGCACTAAGATATGTGCATAGATTGAGAAGGTACTGCTAAGAAAAACATTTAGGGGCTTATTTTGTAAAACTCAATGCTAAGCGTTTATATTTTTCCCGTCTCCTTGCGTTTTACAAAGTAATGTCCTTAAATTTCTTTTCCTTAATTACAGCTTCCAAATAATTTAAAAAAGTTTTGCAAAGAGCTGCGAAAATTTATCAAAATTTATGTTGATGTCTATTACCACAAACATTTATTTCTTGTTTCTTTTTAGGAAGAAGAGGAACGTAAAAGGCTTGAGAAGCAGCACATCAGGGAGTTGCGTAAAGCTACTACATTTAAAGCAAGACCAAATCCATTTAAAAACTAATGCATTTCCATAAGAGAAAAAAGTTAAAAATTGAACGAAAGCTTTCATTTAATTTGTAGCACACAAAAACGCCTCTTGATTATAAAAAAGTCCATATTTGAATTTTATTTTCGCATAAAATCATAATTACCAGTAACAACAGCTCTCAATCCTTGAAAAGTGCATTTTAATGCTAAAATGTCTCTTAACATAAGAATTAATTAATACTAATAACACGCTGTTACAATACAGCACGTTTTTTTACACGTGAAAAACGACTTAGTGAGGCTTGTAGAACTAGTTAGTTGAGTAGATCATTTTGCCATTTTAAAAAATTGCAATACACCCTCAAAATCGAAAGTTATCGATAAAAAAAGTTTTTTTTTTGGACTTCACGGGCAAACAATTTGTTACTGCGTTGTTTCTGCGTCGATTTTCAATTTTTAAATGGTGTCGAATAGAGGATGACAAGCTTTCCGTATATATTTAAAAGATTTTATTTTGACTTATATTTCATCATCAAAAGAGATATTAAAATTTGTATTTTTTCCGATTTTTTTAAATGTTGCGTATTTTTTGGCAACACTTTGCTTGAGAACCTACACATTTCTTTATTTTCTTAAAAAGTGTATCTTATAACGATTACAATAAGCCTTAAATGATTAAAATTGGTTGGGAATTGGAAAAGTTATAAATTTTTACACAACATTTTTATGTAAATAGTACATCAACACATTCCCAGTGCATTGATCAAAAAATCAACTGTAAAATATATATAACTGCTAAAGGGGCCTTCAGACTATTAGATTTAGTATTAATACTTGTCAAAAACTCAAATCTTAAGTAAAAATCCAACAGTGTGAAAACAAATTGTTATGATTTGTCAAATAATACGTAAAGAAATTTGACAGTATTATGTATGGTATTCGTCATTTTTAGGAAAATTTCTAAACAATCACACATTTAATTTTATCAGGGTTGTCTTTTGCACAAACAAACATAGGAATAACAAAAACAGTTGTGTGTTTGTTCGCCGGCATAAATAAAGAAAAGGAAGAACGAAAAAATTTGCTTTATTGCAAATTATTTATGTTACGTTTTATTTGGAATGTGATAGTGTAGAAACAAAATGTAATGAGAAAATTTTCCTTAAGATTGTTTGACAGTCAGACTGATTTTGATTTGATTTTCGTCTTACAAAATCTAATAAAAATCTCAAAGCTTGTAGTACAATGTGAAATGGCCTTAAGCTATTGGTCAAACTTATTTGAAAGTTGACATATCAATAGATGAGGGGCTGTATCTGCACACTATAGTTTCCAAAAATGTACAGTTTATGAACTAACGACTCTACAGTGGGCTAAAATGAAATGCAGCGCTTGTGAAAAACTTAAGAAGTCTTGTAACTTTTGCGAATTTGACCAAAACTTTCAGCATTATGCTCTGCTACCTTTTATTATTTAAGAGATATTTCAATGCAACAATTTATTTTGCACATTTATCCATAATTTTTTCGCGTTTTTAGAATATAATTGTTTTAGTACATTATCCTTATTTTTCCAAAGCTAAAGTGTATAAAACTTTTAAAATCGGTTGAGATTTGCGAAAGTTACAATACTCTTAAAGCCTTCCACATGCGACGCGTTTAGTTTTAGCTCACTGTAGAGTCGTCAGTACATATTCTGCAAATTTTCGCGAACTATATTGTGCAAGTCTAGCCCCTCATTTATTGATATGCCAAATTTCAAATATGTAAATCTAAAAAAAATAGTTTAGCAGTTGTTTTTTACCATTTATTTTGTGAGCAGCACTGGGAATGTGTTGCATGTATAATTTTCAGAGACCGAAAATAATGATTATTGCAAAAATTTTTGACCAAAAAAATCATAATGATCCCAGAATGTAACATGTAACATGTTGTGAACAATAAAATTACTCTTTTTTGACATGCTTTCCATTTATGCAATAAACTTTTATTTTAAATTAAAAAAAAAATAATTAATAAAAATTATAATTGAGTTTTATTTTTTGATCGTAAAATAATTCTTATTTTGGAGTTTTATTTTTTAGCTCAAAAATAACGATTATTTTTAATTTTTATTTTTTTTTTTGCTCGAAAGTAACGATTATTTCTTGATTTTTATTTTTTGCTCAAAAATAATCATTTTTTTAGGTTTTAATTGTTACTTTGTTGATATGTATTTATTAGTCATATGGAACAAGACATTTGAATTTCAATTCACAGTAATTCATAACTATCGGCTATGTTCTGAAAACCATTTCGTTTTGAAATCGCAAAATTTCAAAAACGAAAAACAGTGTTCTTTTAATCGGACAATTTAGTTCATTCGAAGTTAAGTTTAGATGAAATATTTGAAACATCTAAAACCAATTAAAAAGCTACAGTAAGTGAGCTTTGCAGTTGAATTATTTCCTGAAATTCGGCGATTTCAAAACGAAATGGCCGTATGTACTTCTTTAAATATTGCCTGGAAGAGGCACCTGTTGTTTAGCCGAGAAACCTTCACTAAGCAAGGACACCACCATTAGACACACAGCCGGTCAAAAACTTCCCAAAATTGGGACGAAAATCCAAGATTCCAAAAAACTTAAAAAAATCTCCCCAAAATCTCAGAAGCTCCCCGGGCTCCCAAAAAATTTTACAAAAATCTCCCCAAAATTTAAGAAGTTCCCCGGACTCCCAAAATTGTGTACAAAAATCTCCCCTAAATCCCAGAAGTTCCCCGGATTTTCAATTTTTTTTATAAATCTTCAAAATCCCAGAAGTTCCCTGGAAAACACGGCAACACTGAAAGCCGCGAAAATACCAAAACGACAACACTCAGTAAATGTGTCTAATAAATTTCAGATAAATCGGTCATATTACTTACGAGAATTAAAAACTTACAGTAATCGTTATTTGTAACCAAAAAAATAAAAATCAAGAAATAATCGTTACTTTCGAGCAAAAAATAAAAATTGAAAATAATTCTTATTTTTGACCTAAAAAATAAAACTCATAAATAAGAATTATTTTACGATCAAAAAATAAAACTCAATTATAATTGAGGGGTTAAAAGCAAAGGGGTACAAGAACTAAAACTGGGGATATCGAGTTATATCAAAAAATTAACACATGATACTAATATCTATCACTATAAAAAAATTCAGACCTGTAGGATGATCTCAAAAAACGCTATGTATTAGAAACCTAAAATATTAGGTATGAAATGCATAGGAACAAAAAACTTTGAAGCTTAATTACTCAGAATTTTCTTTTTTGCACTTGTATCCGTTTGCTTTTACGCCCTCAATTCATATTTATTGATTTTTTTAGTAAAAATTAAAATAACAATCGTAATATTTATGATATTACTAGGATATTCACTCCAATAACTCGACTAAAATACTTTATGTAAATTTTCCTTTTTTTGATTAAGTCTTTGTAGATTTCTTAATAAAACTGGAAAATTTTTTAAAATTATGTGAAATTTGCCATTCAATTCGAACTAATAAAGCAGACCGTATGATCAAAGAATTAAGTAAATTATGCAGTTCAAAAATTCGGAAATATCAAGGGAAAATGATTTGATATAAAGAAGAGATTTCAAGAGCAACTAGTTAACTAGATTTTTCGTATTAAAGTATCGAATGTAATCTAACGACAGAATTCAGTAAAAAAATTAAAAGCATTCACAAAATCAAATAGCAAAAAATTACATTTGTCATATAAAATATTACTTATGTATACATCTACAAAAAAAAACAACAATTGATCGGATGAATTGGAAATACGTTTTTAATTCACTTTTCTTAAATTCTGTAAATGATCAATCGAAAAAGATATTTATGAAATAAAGAAAAAGCATTATATTTTTTAGAACTAAATGTATTGATTTTGTTCGATTATTCAATGAATTATCCTGTTCTGTTCTCCATGCAAAATAAAAATGTTCGGAATTGTAAAAGCTTTGCTGTTACAATTTAATATTTATAATATAAATGCTTATGACTATTTTTATTTCGTATTGAATGCAGAACAGGTCTGAATATTATTAAATTGTTCATGATGCTAAATTTTCTCAAAGCGAAACATTTGAATAGTGAAAAAAAGCTATGTATTTGAAATGATCAGTTTATGGTATAATTAATGTAGAAATAACTTTTTTTCCTTTTGTTTTCCTTATTAAAATGTATAAAACGCGAAAAAATTTATTTGTTTTATTTTCGTTCACAAAAATGTGATAAAAAATTTCCGACTAACTCCAATAATTTTTAGCAGTAAAGCTAACTCGAGTAACTCGAACGAAATAAAAGTGTTACTCGATTGTTCGATTAATTTAAAAACAACAATTTCGATTAATTGATTAATCGAACAATGGAAAAGTCGAGTAAAATGAATACCCTAGATATTACTCATAATCGTTACGGTCCCTGATAATTTTACATTGAAATTTTATTTAAAAAAATTTTAACTTGGTAAATTTCCAACAGATTTTAATACTTTAAGACTTATTGTAATCGCTATAAAATATGTTTTATATGAAAATATAAAAATTGGTAGGTTTTGAGGCAAACTGTTGCAAAAAAATATAAACAATTTTAAAAAATCGGAATAAAATAAAAAATTTAATTTAATGACGATATTTCCATGAAATATAAGTCAAAACAAAATCTTTTAAATATACACGGAAAGCTTAAGTCCTCCTCTATTCGACATTGTTTAAAAAGTGGAAATCGGTACAGAAACAACGCAGTTAAAATTGTTTTTGTCCGTGTGTTCCCAAAAAATCATATTTTCGATAACTTCCATTTTGAGGGTGTATTGCAATTTTTTAAAATGATAAAATGATCTACTCAACTAGACCTACAAGCCTCATTAAGTCGTTTTTCACGAATATTTTCACTGTGACACCGTGTAATAATATATAGTAATAACTATTGTACACTTGCATAAAAATAGTTTTAGTTCCATCCCAAATATTGTATAGATAAACAGATCTTCTCACTAAGACCTACAGGAAATGAGCAACACATATAAAATCAACAAAACAACTTACTTTTTTAATTATATAAACAACTAACACTCTTTTTTAAGTTTGCTTTAATGCGATATGTTTTACAAAAAATTTTCGTTTATTGTTTGAATTATTATATATTTTTATATTTTCTAACATACTGTAATAATTTTATACTAATTTCAAGAGTACGTCTATAATAAAATACACTAATTAACAGGTCCACTTTTATATTCGAAATCCCTATATGTATTGTTTTTTACAACTCTTAAATTTATTCAGATGGAAAGAAAATGACGCGTTGAAAAGCTCTTTTAGACTTTCATTTAGGCCCCTATTATGATTCACAACTCAACTAGGTTGAGTTGTCAATGCTACGACCCAACTCAACCATTTTTTTGTATTATGATTGACAACTAATTTTAGTTGTCTTCGAAAAAATGTTCGAAAAAAGGTTCTTATCTATACTCTCTGTTTTTTGAAACCATAGTAGCCATCACAAAATATTTTAAATATTTTTAGTTTTGGCCTTACTATTTTTTCTTAAGATTTTATGTTTTATAGATATGGCAACAATATGGGTTGACAAATGGGATAGATTGGCGCCTAAAAGTACCATTTTAAAAGTAATTAAAAGTAACACAATAGTGGAAATAAAAACCAAAACACAACTGATAAAAAACTGAGACAACTGCTTTGATAATAAGAATTTGACAACTACGACTCAACTATCAATTTAGTTGTGAATCATAATAGGGGCCTTAGTTGGATGGTTGTACATACATATACAAAAAATGTAATTAATAAATTAATGGCTCGATTATCGATGGCAACCGAACTTCAGTTGCGTTGCCAGCCGGCAACTGAAAATTTGTTGTTGCCTCAAAAGCACTAAAAAGCAATTGAAATTGACAGCTTTCAGTTGCCATCCGTAATATGAGTTTTAGGAACTGGCAACGCAACTGAAGTTCGGTTCCCATCGATAATAGAGCCATATGTTTTTTCGGTTTTCTTTTTATTCTACTAAAGAACTATTTTTCATGTTTTGTAATAATTCGTTGAAAAATTATATATCATTGATTATTTGTATACATATCGCTCATTTGCTGCAACGTCGTCATAACAAAAAAAAATAGTTTTACAGAAAACGAATGTAAAGTACGGATGTAACGATACGCCTTTAGCGATATCGATATCGATACTCAAAAAGAAATATCGGTGATACCAATTCCGATACGCATATTGAGTTTGAATTCAAGTTAAAATTAACAAAACTCAAGTAGGGTAGTTTTTTCATTATACAAAATTACAGTGGAAGTGATTATTAATATTTAAAATTGATATTAATAAGAATAAAAAAAACACGAATTGAATTTGAGTATTTGGAATTCATGGTAAAATGAACGAAAAATAAATTATTTTTTGACAACCCAACAGCGTAAGATATTCGGCCCTGTTCTGTATACCGTGTCCGAGTAAATTTTTCGTTTTCAAAACGAATTGAAATTATTGGTGTTCTATAAACCGAATTCACATAGTTTTGTTCGTTTTAAAATCGAGTAAACAATCTTGTTCGAAAGTAAATCGAATGCTGTTTTTCTTCCAGAATTTTTTCCTAAGTGGTAAAAAAGCACTTTTTATTTATAATTCAATGTGTTTTTTATTTATTTGATTTAAAAGATAGTTTTTTTTTTATAAAACTTTGTTCTAAAAAATAACTTTAAATTACGTACAGATATTAAAATTTGCGACGGCACCCGCAAAAAGTTGAATACATGTGTGGTCTCTGCGGTCTAATTCAAAACTGAAAATCAGAATCCAAATTATGACATAAAGAAACCTGTTTAAAAACATGTACAACAACAATAGCTTGATTTATCGTGGGCGGAGCTTACGTACAAGCAAAATTAAAAATAAAAATAAGAGTTGGAAAAATTGGAATAAAGAATCAGAAGGTGAAATTTTTTCGGCTCACCATTTTAATAAGAAAGGGATAGGATAACTCATATTCTATTTCCTCACAAAAATTTGGTGAAATAGCTGATGTTTTATTAATACTACTGCGAAAATAGCGTTACTTAATATGTGAATGGCGCCTTAAAAATAGCTAAAATTATGAGAAATGCCAAAAACTCGGAAAAAATCTCGAAAATTACGAAAATTTTGCAGAAAATTGCTAATATGATGTTGATTAAAAATCGGTAAAAATGTAACAAAGCCAAACACTGAAGAAAATAATCACTTGTATTGCGAAAATACGCAAAAATTGCAATTTTGCCCTTTTCACGATTTGTCTTGAGAGTTTGGCATTCCTTGCAGTTTTAGCGATCTTTAATCAAAATTACAGATTGTTTGAAGTTTTGTGATTTTTCGCGAATTCCCGCTATTTTCGCGATAGACGCAAATTTCGCGCCTTTTATGCTCTTTACAGTTTACACGATTTTTAAACCACATTACACTTTTTTATCATGCCGCTGTTAGCAAATTTTTGCGAATTTTCGCCATTTTCGCTATTTTTTCTGAATTTTTGGCATTCCTTGCAGTTTTAGCGATTTTTAATCAAAATTATGCCTTGTTTAAAGTTTTGCAATTTTTTCCAAAGTTTTTGCTTTTCTTACATTTACATTTCTAATGCTTCTGAACCAATATATGAACTACTTCAGATTTGCAAATTTTCATCATAAGTTGTAATTCCATTTTTTATGGTTCTGAACCAATTTTGCAGATGTCTCCGGTTCTTGCAATTTTTCCGAATTTTCGTGATACACGCGATTTTTCTCCAGTCTAAGCTCCCTTTTATAAGTTTAGCGATTATAAAGTAACTAACGCTTTCTCAGATGTGTGATTTACTCTTTTTTTGTTGGAAAATTTTCATCATTTTTGCGATACATAGCGCGACCTCAGTCCTGTTTTGTTTGACCCACCGACCATTTCAAAAAAAATTAGTTAAGTATGGGATATATATATTTTGAATACCCTCTTTCAGAATCCGAAAACTACTTCACGAAATTGCTCCTGGTTTCTGAGATATCAAGCATTCATTGTCATTATCAATTTTGATAAATTTTTTGTAAAGTTTTTTTAAAAATCAGAAATCAAGCAAAATACCAAGTTTCATCAATATTAACTTTTTATTCCATATAAATATCTTTTCTAATAACATTTATACGCTTATTTTCAATAAAAAGTAGAAAATTTCATCTCAACAACAAGTTACTCAATACACAGCAGTTAGTATACACATGGAGCACAAAAAGCTACTTTTTACAAATAAAATGAAAAAGGGGCTACTGGAGTACAAAACATCGGATTGATATTTAGCAATTTTTCGTGAACATGCGGCCTTATGCTGACTTTAGACGACATGTATTTTCCATCTGACTTGTCAAATTTCCCACTGCAAAAGTGATACATGCCGTGTGAAACATATGAAACATTGTCAGATGACATTTACAGAAGCAAAGTCAGATGAAAAATTTTCAATTAGAGCGTGTTCTATTTTCATCTGTATTAAATTATCAAAAGTGTGGTTTGGCTGAAAAAACATTAAAAAGCAAAGAGCGATTTATATATTTACGAAAATTGTGCAAAAACTCAGCTGTTGTGGACACTTAGAGGTTATGTCAGATGTAATTGCACATATTATAAACCGTATGTAAATTGACAATTTTGACAAACATGCGAAGTTACATATGTCTCACACACCTAACAAGCCATATGTAAAAAAACATGTCTAAAGTCAGCATTAGCAGTTTCTAATCAATGTTAGGGGTTGTTGCTGATGTTGCAACTTCTCGAGAATTTTCCCAATGTTCGAGATAGATGACACTTTGCAAGTTGTTAGGCTCTTTAAAGTTTCCACGATTTTTAAACCACATTAAACTTTGTTATCATGCCGCTGTTAGCAAGTTTTTTGCAATTTCCTCAATTTTTTTTCGAATTTTGCCATTCCTTGCAGTTTTAGAGATTTTTAATCAAAATTATGGCTTGTTTAAAGTTTTGCAATTAAATTTTTCGCGAATTTTCGCTATTTTCGCGATAGGCGTACTTTTCTAAAGTTTATTTATAGTTTTTTTTTAATTTTTGGCGCATTTAATCAATCGTAAAATTTTAATCTTTCATATGTAATAAAGTTTTTGGGAATTTTCGTAATTTTCGCAATGTTTCCCGAGGTCATGACAGTCCTTACAGTTTGAGTAAGATTTAATCATACCAGATTATAAAAAAAAAATTAGATGATTTCAATTTAAATTGATTTTATTTAAATGATATTTTATGAGATAGAGGATTTTGCCTTCGTAAAAAGTTAAGGCGTAATATAGAGAACAGAGCTGTAAAAAATTGCAATCAATTTTGATTGCAATCAAAATGATTTCAAACAAATTGATTTCAATCTTTGATTTCAAAATGATTTCAGATTTCAAAATGAAATCATGTCAAGATTGCAATCTTTTGTGATTGCAATCATTTTGAAATCATTTTTTTTTTAAATCATTGATTGCAATCAATTTGATTGCAATCATTTTTTTTAAATCATTGATTGCAATCAATTTGATTGCAATAAAATTTTCTTGAAATCATTTGATTTCAATCAATTTCCCTGAAATCACTACTATAGTGTAAGTCCAACAAAATTGTAAAAAAACGTACCAAAACGTAGGTTAGTGAGCCATTTCATTTAGTTTTTTTAAATTATCAGAGTAAGCTTTATTTGTATAAAAATTAGTATCATTTGAAGAGAACGATGATTTTGATTCTGATTTCATTTTGATTGCAATCACTGGATTTGATTGCAATCAAATTTACGATTTTGATTGCAATCAAAAACTAGCAATCATTAACATGAAATCATGTGATTGCAATCTTTCACAGCTCTGATAGAGAATAAAAAAATTACAATAAAATTGCAAAAAAAAAAAAGATTTACTTTTACATTAATACCATAGATGCGGCTTATTTTACGCAACACTTTGCCATCAAAAAATTTTCCTCAAAATCGAATATAGAGGATGTTGAATATAGGCTGTCGATATATGAAATTTTTACACAATATGAAGATAAATATGGCGAGTAATTCTGCATTATTAGCTCAAAAATCAATCATTTTGAGTTATGACGACGTTACAGCAAATGAGCGATGTGCACTTTCAGAACTTCTGAAAAATGATTATTATATATGGGGCATTCCATAAATACACATTTTGGTTTGGTGCAGCGAAAAATGTAATTGATAAAACATATAGAAGGCATACCATTTTCAAAACTACCTTAATTTTTTTTGTCAGGTCTAGTTTTTCAAATGTCGCGGTTTTTATTTTTATAGCCAATCTGCTTTTTGCTTCTTCGCCTAATTTTTCTAAACTGGACTTTAAAATTCAATAAGGCTTTTTAGATTTTTAATCGACACAAAATTATCTTTCTTTTAAATATAATTTTGTTGGTGTACGTTCCAGGATATTTTGGTGAAAGAGCAAGGATATTGAAAGTTAACTATTTTCAGTTTTATCCTTATAAAACTTACATTTGATTAAAATTTTAAGATATTTTTTCCAAGAACAGCATAATACTACAATAAACACATTTTTATGAAAAAATTTGGAGTCTTATATGTATATATGTAAATAGGCCACAGAATTTCTTGTCGTGCACTTTTAAGTATCTCATTGTCCCCCAATTTAAGACAAAATTAAACACTAAATGTAATTAAAGTACCACCAAGGACTAATGCTAAAAGCACCATCATTATTATAGCTTAAGCGCCATTAAAGGTAGTTTTATACTATCTGTGTTTTATTTACATATGACTTGTCAAATTTCCCACTGCAAAAGCTATACATGTCGTGTGAACCTTTTGAAACATTGTCACCTGAAATTTACAGAACTAAAGTGAGGCGACAAAATTTTCAATTAGAGCGCGGTCTATTTTCATCTGACATCAGCTGTTTTGAGTTAACAAGTATGTGTTGGCGTCACTTAGAGGTTATGTCAGATGCGATTATACTTTACGTGTGAAAGCAAAAAATTAAAAATCGTCTGTAAAGGTGGATTTAGACCACCTAAAGGTGGATAAATCCACCTTTACAGACGATTTTAAAATTTTGCTTTCACACGTACATGTATAATCGCATCTGACATAACCTCTAAGTGACGCCAACACATACTTGTTAACTTAAAACAGCTGATGTCAGATGAAAATAGAACGCGCTCTAATTGAAAATTTTGTCGCCTGACTTTAGTTCGGTAAATTTCAGGTGGCAATGTTTTAAAAGGTTCATACGACATGCATTGCTTTTGCAGTGGGAAATTGACAAGTCAGATGTAAAACACAGATAGTATAAAACTACCTTTAATGGCGCTTAAGCTATAATAATGATGGTGCTTTTAGCATTAGTCCTTGGTGGTACTTTAATTACATTTAGTGTTTAATTTTGTCTTAAATTGGGGGACAATGAGATACTTAAAAGTGCACGACAAAAAATTCTGTGGCCTATTTATATACATATAAGACTCCAAATTTTTTCATAAAAATGTGTTTATTGTAGTATTATGATGTTCTTGGAAAAAATATCTTAAAATTTTAATCAAAATGTACATAGAATGAGCGTTCATCAACACGTATAAAAGGGAGGTCAATTTGCGGGCGTCAAAAGTCCGCTGTGTAATTTTTTTGCTAAAAATTTTGAAAAATCTATTACTAGATACCTGTTGGGAGTAAAATAGTGAAAATTAGTATGGACATTGCGTTTAGTACGTGCCAAAACATATCCGAAAATTAACGAAATCGAAGGGGGTCAGGTCACAAGCTGGCCGATTTGGCATGGAATGCCCCATATACATACATACAAGATACATAGATTTATTTATTTGTCGCCTCTTTTTTTACCCTACGTCTATACCTGATATATTTTTATCATGACAACTAACAAAACGTCGGCAAAACAGATGTCAATTTTTTGTTATTGTTAGTATACATGCGAATACGTGGTTGTTTCTTTGTTATGATAAATCACAATTTGTTTCGCGTCGTGAAGGTAGTTTGCATTATTCATGCACTATTTCATTAAACTGCTTTCATTTAGTTGAAGCATTCATATTTTGCTTTATTCGTTTTTTTTTGTAAAAATGTTGTAAACATTTTAGGTTTTGAAAATAAATTGACACATCAAACAGTTTGTTTACGTTTTTTATCAAGACAAATTTGTCTGAGCTTGAGCTCTGACAAAATTGTCAAGACACCGCAATAACACTAATAAATGCCGTCTATACCTGATACATTTTTATCTTGATAACGATTTGACATTTATCGTGATAGACATTTATCAGGTATAGACTCACTCTTATTTGTGGCTGTCAATTTTGTATCAAAATACACAAGTTATGTTGTGTATGTGTTCTAATAATTTGACATTTTCAAGGAACTGCGACTACCTGATAAATAAATTTACCTTGACATACATATAGAAAAGAAACCAAAAATTAACCATAATCCCGTTGAAATAATATCATCCGTTTCAGTAAAATTAAAGTTAAAACTGTTTTGTTTTAAAAAAGCATCCAGTTTCTTCGGTGGTTATTACTTTGGGATCTTTGTTTAAAAAATTTCTTTAACAGCAACGGGCATATTGTAGTGTTCAAATTTGGCGCCTTGATAGATAGTTTAAGAATTACATTATACAAAATTAAAGCACATATTTGGATTAAATTTAATTATAGATTGTCTCAATATAAAAAGAATGTCTACAATAATATTTAAATAAACTATATTTTTACAAAACTAAAAAGATTGTTTAAAAAATGAAAAAAATTTCTGAAACCAAACCTCATTAGAAAAAGACCAGCTTTTAGCGTTCGGCTAACGGCAAAAGTGATTTAATCTGAATGGTAGGTAACGCGTGATTTAAACTGAGAATGTCACATTCCGATTGGAATGCCTAATTCTGTACTTGCGTTCTGATCGTTTTTTTCTAGTCGTCAGATTCCGTTTATTTTGTATTTCGGTAAAAGGCTTTTAAGCTTGATGCGTTTGTTTAAATTTTTAACAAATAGACCACAATAAGTAAGTATATAAGAGCATTTCTTTAGAGTAAACTAAGCTAGTAGTTTGTCAATTCTATGTTGAAAGTTAAGTGGGCCCATAACCCTTTCCCAATTTGCGTCGTGCGAATTACCGCCCAACCTGAATCAGACCGTTGAAATAAGTGACATACAGGTATGTGATGGAAATCGATTCCGAAAACGAAGCAGTTTTGAAAGGTGTTTTTTAATGATATTTCTTTATTAAAAACAATTTTATCACAAATATAAAAATATCTCTTTATTACAAAAGAGTTGTATCACAAAAATTATAAATATTGGATGAAAAGTGCGCTAAAAGGGACTTTTAAAAGTGCTTCGTTTTCAAAATCGATTTCCATCACATACCTGATAGATTTTTTTTCTAACTTCAATATAAAAAATTTGAGAACAAAAAATAAAATTGTGAAAACTGCAAAACCTGCACAATTTGTAAAAAAAACTGGTTTTTTGAGCAAAAACTGTTCCATGCTTGGAAAGACGGCAAAGTACAGATAAATCTGCACATTTGGAACGCTGGTTGCAATTGTTCTTTTGGTTATATATATATTTTTATGTATTACTATCTGAACCCGTCAAACGTTGTCTTATCCCCAAATGTAATGTTTTTTTTATTTAAACTGCAAATACCTAGGTTTTTTCAAAATAACTCCCCGTGGACATCTGTTGGGCCAAAAACAAAAACCTATCGTGGATTGACCCGTTGACTGTTAAAAATTATATTTAACGCTTTTAATTTGCGAACTTACATTTTCTTTCCTAATTTCAATAAAGTATCGGGTATGTTGTTATAAATAATAATTTGCAACAATCGGGTATGTTCTTTATTTCATGTGGAATTAAAATGTGCGGAATTACCAAAGCATTGTTATAAATACTAATTTGCAACATCAGGTCCGTTCTGTATTCCGAACGGAATAAAAACGTGCGGAATTGTAAAATTTTACGGAATTCAAAATATCGGTAATTAGGTGTTCTGTATTCCACATAATTTAAAATTTTTTCGAATGCACAGAAAAAACAGATGTTTTGTGATCAAGTGGTGATAAGCAAAATACACGTGAGCACTGACGATGGAAGTGTAGCGGCTTCCGAAAGTGGCGCTATTCTGTTCTGCTGCTTACGTTGAAAAATTAAGTTGATGTTAATTTTTCCATGTTCCTTGGAATATTAATCATGCCCAATTCTTTCTGAATATAACATTACGAACCTTAGCCCAATAATCAATTTGGATTCACAAAATAAATTTCTTTAATACAAAAAATTGTATAAAATAAAAATATGCCGGTAGCTTTCGTTATTTAGAACTGCAAAGTCCTGACGGATTGTCTAATCCTTTATCAATGCGCGAATCATCGTAAGTCTAAAACTTCTTTTGGAATGTTGCAATTAATTGAATATTATAACAAAGTTTTGTAGACCATTTTCGAGTGAACAAACAAGCCTTTTCTATGATAATTGACAAAGTTGGACCACATCTAAAAGGTAGTTCAATTCCTAAAATCATCCAGCTTTCATATATCCTAAAATCATAGGCAGCCAAGTTCTGAAAACCATTTCGTTTTGAAATCGCAAATTTTCAGCAGAGTTGTGCAAAAAAGCTCACATATTGAAGCTTTTTAATTGGTATTTATGTTTGAGATATTTCCGAACTTAACTTCGAATGCACTAAATTGTTCGATTAAAAGAACACTGTTTTTCGTGTTTGACATTTTGCGATTTCAAAACGAAATGGTTTTCAGTCCATGATCGATGGTTTGATAATTCCACATGAAATACAGAACATACCCAAATTGCTTCCGTAGTAAGCAAAACTAAAACCATTCAAAATGTTCGCTCACCCGCTCACTAACACATCGAAAACATCACAAGAAATTAAACATTTGCAATTTCTTGAGATTTGTGCGCGCACAGTCTCATTAACGAGTAACAAAACGTCCAGCACGAACAGTCACACGCACAAATCATACGTGTACGAGCTTTGCAATAATTTTTTGAAACGAAGTTTTCATAGAGCCTGGCATATTTATGGGTTCAAATAAAGAAGAATATTAAATGTATAGAAATAAAGGTTTTATTTCAGTGATTCTTTTATATTAGAAATCAAAACAAATTTTTTTAGAAGTTGGCATCATTACCCCATGAAGTTTTGGCGGCATCGTCATTCCAATCTTCAGCACCGCCAACAGCTTCGGCGGCAACTTCTTCAGCCCAGTTAGTCGATTCCTCCACAGGGTGGTCAACAACTTCTTCGACCTTGGGTGCAGGCATAAGTTCTTTAGCTGCTGCTTCTTCTTTCTCGGCTTCCTCAGGATCGCGGTAGAAGAACAAGTCGACAACAACCGGCCATTCAGCGCTGCGAGAGATTGCGCCACGAAGACGTAGAACTTCACGCGAAAGCAACCACCACATCAAACCGATAGAGTGGGGAGATTTGTTATTGCATGGAATGGCAATATCGATGTAACGTAAAGGGGAATCGGTATTGGTAAAAGCAATAACGGGTATGTTTACATAGGAAGCCTCCATGATGGGCTGATGATCGGTCAAGGGATCGGTTACAACCAATAAACGAGGTTCACGGAAAGCAGATTGGATTTGATTAGTGAAAGCACCAGGAGTGAAACGACCGGCAATTGGGGTCGTGTCAGTGTACTTGGCGAATTTCAATACAGCTCGTTGACCAATGGGACGGGAAGATATAACGAAAACCTGTAATATACAAGATTACTATGTAATACATAAAATACAACATAAAATGGATTTATTAACATTTTTATCAGCTATTAAATTGGCTTCATTAAATTTCAGACCCGAAAGATTAGTAGATTATTCATCACATGAAAAAAATAAATCTTAATTTTATTTTTTGTTGACTTACATCATGGGGATGTTCAATGGCAGCAATAGCACGAGCAGCTAAAACCAATTTTTCCCAGGTTTTGCCCAAGTTAATGATGTTAACACCATCGGGACGACGCTTGTAAACGTATTGTTCCATTTGAAAGTTGACCGTCTCCGACCCCAAATGGGTAGTGGCTACCAACATCTTTGTAATGTCTTCCTCTTTGAGGGACAAAATATCTAAGCCTCCCGACATTTTAACGTGTTTAGAGTTACGGAACCTAAAAATATGCAAAAATACAAACAAAATGAATCCCAAAGTTTATATTAAACATAACCTCACTAACGCCACTTAAATCACGTGTCAAGGATTGCACGTTTTCCTCAAGTTATTTCATTTGATACAATTTGTTATTTACACAAGTAGTGGACATAACTATTTTTTATTAATAATTCATTTGCAATGAAAATATTCATCCTTTTCTTATAACTACAAAAATCAACTTACGTTGTGGATGCCACTGGGAGCGATAACAAAATGAACGAGTTGATTTTTTTGGTCGTATTAGCTCGTCGTCAGTGAGCCAAGCCGATTGGCTCCAAATCGGCGGCTAGCCGCCGCTTGATTTCTCCTAGCCGCGCCGCCGCCGACTTAAATCGGCTGAAAAGCTGAGCCGGTTCTATCAAATCCGCCGGTTATATCTGCTCAGCCAAGAAATTTTTATTAAGTCGACGTTTAGACGATGCAAGCATAGCTGCCAGAAATGACGATTTTTACGATATCACAAAAAACGATATGACATACTGTGTTGTAATATCATAGGTTTTTTACAATATGACAACACTGAGAAAACCATGCACGGTGTATGGCTTTGACAATGTTGGCATATCGTAAAAAACCTACGAGATGACAACACAGTATGTCATATCGTATTTGTGTCATATCGTAAAAAATCGTCATTTCTGGCAGCTATGGATGCAAGTTTTATTGCTCAGCTTCTTATTCAGCTGTGAGAAAGACTGAGAAATGAATACACATTTCCCTGTTTTTCTCACAGCTGAACAAGAAGCTGATCAATAAGACTTGCATATTGTAAACTGGGACTAAGTCTATGTCCATACGAGTCCGCCTTTGCTTCTTCAACTTTCTTAAATATTCTTTTTAAGTTGCATTCGTGTCCATATAATGAAATTTTCGTTACGCAGCTTTTGTTTTTTTACATAGATTTTGTTGTTGCTTAATATTACGAAGAAGAATTCAAAAGAGAGTTGCATGTATATGAAGCAGTGTACCCATGGTATTATATTATATCAGGTAGCCGCATAACTAATACAAATGTACATTTTGGGATAGAAAATGTCGAAACATTAATAGAGAGGGTATGTGTGTGTTTGTATAACAGAATCAGCAAACATACGTGTGGTATTGTGTGTGCAACGTAGTTATTTCACATATACACAACATTTGACAGTTATTACAATTACACAATAATACAGGTACATGAACTAGAAAATTTTTCTCATATAGCTTGTCAAATGTTCATGTGAATTGTCAAAAATTACATACTCAGCAACAACGAAATTCGTTGCACACCCAGCCAAACACGTACATACAAAACACAGCTGAGGAGAATTTTAGCTAATGCATGTACCTGTTAGTCACATTCAGTACGTTTCCGTCAACGCAAAGTACTAAAGTTGGCCAACTCTTAACTTTTAACGTACGTCGAGTACTTTGACAGCTATCAGTTGGTTTTTTGCTTTGTTTCGATTTAGTTTTTTCTGCTGTTTGGCACCAAAAATTAAATAAAACAAATAAAATAAATAAATAAAATCAAATCAAATCAAATTTATCTGCAGAAACATAGGAAGAAAAAACAGTTGTTTTAATATCCGTCAACAAAGTACTCATTGTGTCAACCTCCTCCGTCGTTACGTTAATGTCAGTTGAAAAAGGCAACGTATAACGTACGACGGATTCTATGTGCCCCGGCCTTTATTACCATGAAAAAAGCAAATAAGAAAATAATCAGTTGGCGTTCCAGGGCTACCTTGTGATATTATTCTACCATGAGTGTACCCCCAGGTAGTCGCAGTTCCTTGAAAATGTCAAATTATTCAAACACACACACAACATAGCTTGTGTATTTTGATACAAAATTGACAGCTACAAATAAAAAAAGAGTAAACAGCTGTGAAATTAAGATTACCTGGTGAATTAATCTAATTGTTAGGGTTAAGAGGATAAAAGAAGAAAGAGAGAATTAGTCTTAATTCTTTTATCTGGGTATGGTAATTGGGTGCTTACCAGATATAAGGTATTCCTTGAGAAGAAACTTCAGATATGTGTGTATGCTTTTCTTCAATGTGTATAAAATCCAGGTTTTATTTTAGCTCATTAATTTTTTAGTTACAATATTTTGATTGAAAGTTGTTTTAGTGATATTTTAGTTACAATTTCTTAGCCTTAATACGTATTTCCAATTCTTCAAAATGGTTTTAAATTAAATGTAAGTAATGTAGGTTTAGTAGTAGAATTGTTGTAATATAAATTGTAGGTTTAGCTTAGATTTTTCTACGGATGCGATCTGAATTACTTGCCAGCTAAAACGGAAGTGATCGTTACACATTCATCTCGCTTTTTTACTTCGATTTTCTTAAAGCGACCGATTAAAAAAAAGATGGATTTTCCCGCGAACCCTTTCGCGTTTACAACTTTAATTATAATTTACGAGATGCATGGCTGGATAATTCAATTTTGTACGATGTGAATCTAAAAATTTACTTTGTAATGTTATGTGTCCAAGTGAACTTGGACACCATTCTTAAAGCGTTAAAAGTTCGAATAGTAAGAAAAGCGTTGCCGCGTTACGCGTGGTATGTACTTCCACCTTTACTTTGCGTTTACACATGCCACTGGGAGTCCAAAAAACTCAATACATTCACGATTTTATACTAATACATACATCCACATATTATCTAATAGCAGCCATGGTAGAATAATATACAAGGTAGCCGCATAACTAATGCAAATGCACATTTGAAGTCCAAAATGTCAAACATTAATAGAGAGTGTATGTGTGTGTTTGTATAACAGAAGCACCAAACATACGATTTTTCCATCGATTTTCATAAAATAAAGCTTACTTTATTTGTACTATATGTGTCTTGACGATCAATTAATAAAAATGTTAAGTTTTTTCCACTTTCGATTTTTTTTTATAAATTTATAAAAAATAAAAAATTTCAATTAATTTCATTATTTCGAACGTATTTGCTTTGTGAATCCAAATTGATTATTAGGCTAAAGCGGCCCACCCACTTGCAATATAATTGTGCAATTTTTCGTATTGTACAATAATATCGCCAATATGCATGTCATATTCGAAGATGACAATATATTGGCAAAAATCAAAATGCCTTTGATTTTTATTGTACAATAAGGCCCCTTTCACAGTTGAGACATTTATTGACAGACATTTTTTTAATTCTCTTTTGAACTGTCCTGAAGCTTTCACACTTCGTCAAGAAATGTCCGATTTGTTTACTTTATGTGTGTGAATTTGGGTTAGTGTTGTGGCTTTGTTTGCTAGATGTGTGTATGTATTGCGAAAAGTAGAAAATAAAAACGAAAAATGTCCAGTACAGATAGTCGTATACTGCACCCTCTAACTTTTCTTCCCCTCTCCAACATAATTTTTCTCTCCGGAAAGAAATGTCCGAAGTGTGAAAGGCCACTAAGTAAAATTGTGTAATATGGTGGCAACATTATTCAGTGTTATATTTACTTTTTCACTGTCAGGAGAATTGGGCAATATATTCTTTGAAAATATTGTGATATTTATTGCATAGTATAGGTCAGAACCAAGGTGGATTTATACAGGTGATATTATAAACACAGCTGTTCTACTTTTTTTCCGCAAATTAGATGCTCGTATGTCAAAATTTGTATACGTTAACATAGGGGCTGAGATGTCAAATGTTATTGTAATGTTGTAGTTGTTTTAGAATCAACACCACCTGATAAAATTAATTCACCTTGGTCAGAACGACAATAATATGTACAATAACATATGCAATAGTATTGTATAATGCATGGGCCGCTTAAGGTTCGTAACCATGGTAGAATAATATACAAGATAGCCCTTGATTATTTTTTTATATGCTTTTTTCATGGTACGAACCATGGTGAAATAAGTATACAAGTGGCAGCATAACGTCAGCAAATTATTTTTTGCTCTGCTAGTTTTGTGCACAATCCACGTCCAGCACGTATATATTTTTGACAAGCATCATAAATTTTTTTTGTTGTATTGTTGTATTTGTTTCCCTTATGCAGTCACCTGTATACTTATTTCACCACGGTACGAACTGTCAAATGTTGTGTATATGTGAAACAACTATGTTGCACACACCAAGGCGAATTAATACCAGGTGAACTCATCAGCGCATATGATCATCAGCTGTTCGTAGGCGAACTGGGCTGCTTACACCCAATCTGTCAAAATCTATTTGTTTTTTACTATTGTTTGTTTACATTTTACTGAGCGCCATCTTTTTCCTTAGTATTTTGGTCCAGGGATGGTAAATGAAATTTTGAAATTGCACCAATTGTTCTCTAAAGTTGTACTTTTTTGGGGATAATTGTACCAAAACAGATATTTGAAATCAGAAAAATTGTTTAATACAGAAAATGCATCACTTTTCTATACATATATCTGTGGCAAATTTCCAATCTAAAATAGCTCACATTATGTCCGTTCGAGTACGAGAGTAGGAAAATAAACTAAATGAAACGTTTGCTTTCGTTTTGTTTTGTATTTTTCAATGTGTAAAACAAAAACAACGAGAATGATACACGCAATTCATACGATGATTTTTTTCATGTTTTTTAAAACATGATTTTTGGAGTATGATGGCAAACGGGGTAGAGAAGCAAACGGGGTAGAGAAAAAAATCACATTTTCAGTTTTTAGTGTTTTTTTTTCATATATTTCTTTAGTTCTATCTGCATTTTCTCTCATTGTCAATCTCTTATGTAATTGTGTTAGGTTTTTGTTGTTGCGAAAGAGCAAAAAGCAAATTTTGAGAGTAATTTATAAAAAAGACATGCAACTAAAAATCATCGTATGAATGCAAAAGGTTTTTGAAAGCAATTTTAAAGAGAATTAAAAATAAAACAGGATTTTTAAATCAGCGTATGAATTGCGTGATAATAGTCCAATCAAGGCGAATTAATGGCCGAACTGCATGTTGTTTTTGTATTGTTGTACTTGTTTTAATGACGAGTTTACCTGGTACTGAATTCGCCTTGGCACACACAATACCACACGTATGTTTGCTGCTTCTGTTATACAAACACACACATACCCTCTCTATTAATGTTTGACATTTTCTATTCCAAAATGTACATTTGCATTAGTTATGCGGGTACCTGTTATATTATTCTACCATGTTCGTAACGTTATATTCAGAAAGAATTGGGCTTGATTAATATTCCAAGGAACAAGGGAAAAATTAACATTATCTTAATTTTTCAACGTACACAGCAGAACAGAGTAGCGCCACTTTCGGAAACCGCTACACTTCCATCGTCAGTGCTCACGTGTATTTGCTTATCACCACTTGTCAGGTGGCTCTGTTGAATGTGATTTTAATTCGTATATATACAACTTTTTCGTGAACATTGAATACGAGAATTAATTCACTCTCAAGCTGATATTAAAGTGCACTTTCCCAGGGCTGCCATCGGTTTATTTTTCTTCATTCCAATTTTTCTGATTTTTGTTCTACTCAAGACAAACTGTTTTGGTTTGATTTTATACTTAAGTATATATGAACATGTAAACATGTGAAAAGCTCAAGCCAGTAGCTAATAGTTTATTAATTTGATTATTTCGAACGTATTTGCTTTGTGAATCCAAATTGATTATTAGGCTAAGGTTCGTAACGTTATATTCAGAAAGAATTGGGCATGATTAATATTCCAAGGAATTTACATCAACTTAATTTTTCAACGTACACAGCAGAACAGAGTAGCGCCACTTTAGCCTAAAAAAATATATATTTTTCATGATTGCGGTCTGAGTAATTCCGAAGCTATCAAAATATAAAAAAAATATTAAGACCACTTACAGATACATAGTTTTGTTTCAAGTTTTCTAGTGGGTTTGGTAATAGAATAGGACAACGCCTTCCAAAGTTATTATAACATCGGTGGAGCGGCCTCTTCAAAACCAGATTTTTTTTACAAAAATCAGGTAATTCCCTTACGGAAATGGTGTACGGTATTACTTTAAAATTGCCAGGAGAGTTTTTATGGACTCAAAATTCATCTCACAAAATGAAGTCGTCAAGATACTTTCCAGTAACATGAGTTCACTCTGTCCTGTAGTCAAGAAGCCTAAATTCATCATAAACTTAAAGAATCTTCTCACTTTTTTTATTAGAAATGATGAAATTAAGCCGTCTCTTACTCCACCTTACTTGGTTCTAAAACTCACTAATAAACATTTTCAAGTAAAATTAAGAATGTATCCAAGGTCGATATATAAGATCTGTGCATCAGCCCATATGTTCGGTAATTTTGCTGTCAAATTGTAGTATATTTTACCAATACACTCACATTTTAATATTCGCTTTGAGTTTTTCTCATACATTTTTTTACACCACAATTCCCAAAAAATGTTGCTTTGTTGTATCAATGTTTAATACAAAAAAATAAAATAAAAAACGCCTTCGAAGCGACTGACTGTGTGCAGCTTCGAACCGTGACCTCCTGGCTGATAGTTTATCGCAGCTACCATTCAGCCACAGTCGTATTATACTTTATGTTAAATTTTTTTCACTTGGACTAAATCACCCCTATCGCGAATGCTTTTTCCCTCCAACTGTTTTCCCTTTTCCTTGTTTAGCAATCATGAATAAAAGTTCGAAAAATTCCCCTTATCATGAGTAATTTTTATCACGTGGATTTTTCCATTTTCCGCTGTTTTTGTTCGCTTTATTTTAGCAGGCGAACTGGTTAAATACGTCATGTAATTGTTATTTTATTCTTCCCATTAATTATTAAAACTTATAAATATATATTTTTAGGACAAAATCAGTAAATAGTGTTCATTTATCTTAATATTAACACATTTATTTTAATACTCACCCCTATCGTGAATATCATTTCCCCCGAAATGTTTTCCCTTTCCCTTCTTTTACGATCGTAAATAAAAAATCTAAAAATTCCCCTTATCACGAATGATTTTTTCACGCGGATTTTTTCCCTTTTCCCCTGCTTTTGTTCACTTTATTTTAGCAGGCGAAATGGATAAAAACATCATGTTATTGCTATTGTATCCTTCCAATTAATTATTAAAACTTATAAATATTTATTTTAGGAGAAATTCAGTAAAAAGTATTCATTTATCTTAATACTAACACATTTATCTTAATACTGCCTCCATGCAACACCACCTAACTAAGTTTCGCGATGATGGAATAGCAAATGATTTTTCCGCGTCTGTAGAGAATTATTAATAGCTTCCAAAATATATATAAAACCAGTTTTACTTACTCTTGAGAAATTTTAATTTAACACCAAAAGACTATTTGATTAAATTAAGCTGCCTGCATGGCTCGGGTACTCCAAGGCATTGGGTCCATCTAGCAATCCTGGGCGAACAATTCGATTTTGTTTATATTCCTTATTGAATAAAAAGATAATTCCAATTCTTAACTCTGCATTTTTTATTATTTAACAAAATCTTTTTTATTTTTAATTTACTTTATTAAGCTTCTTCCTTATTTACATTCACTAAGAACTGATAGCGGAAAAAAATGTTCACGGGAACTTCACGATAGCAATTTTCCCTCGAAGGGAAATGAAAATTTCATGGGAACATAAATTTCACTTGTTATTCGCGATAGGGGCAAGGTAGATTGAACAGGTACCACTACGAGATCAGCTGTTTTAGTAAATTTGAGAGTGTGTGCGTCACACAGACAATAGATTTTAACACATTTCTGGTATGTTTCTATCAACAACGATCATGTGTTAGTAAATTTGAGGGAGCTTATGAATGTGTGCAACACACATACAATAGATTTGACATATTCTGGTGTGTTTGTACCAACAAAATACATGTGTTTTTTTGGTGTTGTATATGTTGTCGTCGTGGTGTACTTATATAGGATAGGGGTAAATATTAGAGTCCGACCGAATATACGGTTTCGGTTTCGGCCAAAATTGTGGTTTCGGCTGATATTCGGCTTAGGCCAACTTTTTGGCCGAATACCAAAACCGAGACTTTTTATTCTCTATAAATAAGGAAGTTAATCGAAATAGTATTTTCCAAATTTAAAATATGTCACCGCCATGAATCGGGGTTTTCCCGTCATATATCTTTTCAAATTGAATGAAAAGTTTACTTAGTTTTGTAAAGCGCAACCAAAAGATATACGACTACATAGTAACATAAAGCGTTCAACTGTTTGTTGCCAAAATAAATAGCATAAATTAGGGAATTTTAAACCGATTTCGATTCCAATCGAAAGTCTACTTTATGTTATAATAAATCGATTTTTTCGCAATCGAATTTACTTCTGCAATTTTGCACTGAAATTGAGTATTTGTTTTTTAAAATATATTTTGTTTTTAAATAATTTCAAAATATGAAAAAAGCTCATTTTCAATCTTCACGATAAATACAATATCGTCGAGAAAAATTCTTTATTCTGTATATCATTGATAAAACGCGGGCGTAAACAAAAAAACTTCACTTTATGCTCGTAAATGTTTAAGTTTTATATTTGCCCGATGGAATGAAATATATTCAGTTTCTACAATTATTTTGACTGACACTGTATGTATGTAGAAGTACTCTTACGCCTTTTTTCACAGTCTGTAGTTAAAAGTTAACGTATACTTTAACGGAGAGTTGTGTATGCCGAATTTGCCGTTAAAGACCACGTTTACTTTTAACCACATTGTGAAAAGGGCCGTTAATAAAATAAATGAATTTTCAGTTCTGTTAAGTTTTTAAAATGTCAATATCAATTAATGCTAAAAAAGTTTCGGCAAGTTTCGGATTCGGCCTTTTTGCCGAATATTAGTTTCGGTTCGGGCTCGGACCTAAAAAAGTTTTTTCTTTAATAAAAATGTATGAAGTACATTTTCTTAATTCATTACATATATTAAAACAAGAAAAATCATTAGATATTTTTTATAAGTTAACAATATTTATTTACCAATACTTACAAAGTTTATATTTAAAAACGTTTAAATATCAGAAATCTAACTTTGAAGACCGAAGAAAAATGTGGCGTGCTTCTATGGTTTAAAAAATTTTCTGCTGTTTTTTTTGACAGATTGCTTAATATTCAAAATGTCAATGTTATTTAGACATACATTATTCAAAAACAAATACTTCCCTGCCGGAAATGTCGATAGTAAAATTGTACTGATTCACTATTGACACTGTCAGCAGTACTACTGACTAATTGTACCCCACGCAATGTTCTGTGCTATAGACATTTAACATGTGCTTTTCACTCAGATTCCATTAGTGGCTTCGGTGTGATGAGACGAGACGTATCATTAATATATAAAAATGTGAGAGACAGAATAATCAAAATTCAGGCTACTATCACATTTCTTATTCGTTGCCGCAATTCAGGTATAATCCCTAAATTTATAAACAATTCCACTAAAAACTGTTTCAATCTTTTTGATATAAATGGGCCTAAAAATTTCTCCACCAATCAATTTCAAGGAATATACGGGAAATGCAGAACAAGATCCTTAGTTTAAGTATTAAATAAAAACACTACACTGAGAGAAAATAAGAAAATTTTAGACCGAATACAGGATAGTTTGAAATATCATTTTACATATAATGAAAATAATAATTTTCAAGATCATGAAGATAGACTAGCTTTAAAATTAAATAATAAAGTTAAAGACATACATAGGAAAAAATTTAATCATCTGGTTGAATTACAGAAGGAAGATTTAGGAATAAAATTCAACAAAAAATAGTTTGTAAACAAATCGGATGTAGACATCCCATTGAATATTCAATGGACACTTTCGTTAAGGCATAAACATGCATTACCCATCTCGAAAGGACATTTTCCAGTTCTAGCAGATGGAGAGAATTTTGTACAGACTTTTAAAGAAAAGGAAGAGCAGGAAATAGCTAGGACTAGACTAACTACTATAATAGATGACCATATGAATAAGATTAGACTACCTGAGATGGATAAATTTATTCTTAATAAAGTTAAACAGACTAACAACTTTTTGAAAACTAACCGCAACATTTTAATTCTAAATGCTGATAAGGGTAATACTACTGTTGCCATGAACAAACAGGATTATATTTCAAGAATGAATGATATTCTTAGCGATAACAATACATATCAAATATTGACAAAAGATCCAACGAACAAACTTCAACAGAGAAATAACGATTTTGTTGACAAACTTTACAGATTAGAAATAATAACAACTTTTGAAATGAAAAATCTAAAGACAACAATAGATACAGCACCAAAACTATATGGAGTTCCGAAGATCCACAAAGAAACATTCCTATTAAGACTGATTTGTTCAAGTATAAATTCTCTTTCTCATGAGCTTAGTAGATATGTATATTACTAAAATTCTTAAGAAGTTAACAGAAAATTCACTGTACAATGTAAAGGACTCATTACATTTTAGGGATAAATTAAACGTGCCTGAATATGTAATGAGGAGAAATTAGTTTCGCTGGATGTTGTGTCCTTATTCCCTAGTATACCTATAGATCTGTCTATTAGTATTATAGAAGAAAAATGGTATATAATCAAAGACCATACGACTATTGGTAAAAAGTTATTTTTACGAATTGTTATTTTCGAAATACGTAGATGATTTGTTTTGCATTATTTCAGGATCTGATATAGAAAATTTACTAACCGTATTTAATTCATTCCATTCAGACATTCAATTTACAATTGAGACGGAATGTAATAACAAACTTTCGTATTTAGATACATTAATAATTAGAAAGGGTAATAACATATTAGTAGACTGGTACATCTTCAAAAAGAATTATTAATTATTATTCGAAACATGCTAGAAGGGTTACTGCTAGAGTTACTGCTATTAGTGATATGGTTTTTCATAATAGAAATAAAGAAAGAATCAGAGATATATTATATAACCATAATTTCCCGAAACAATTAACGTATAGTTTGATAAGACAATATAACATACAGAGCAGAAGTAATATGCATCGGCTTTTATCCAAATTTAGCTTAGCGCGTTTGAAAATAGCGCGTTTTGGTTACAAATATTTGTCAACGATGTGACTTAGCGCGTTTTGAGAAAGGGAATAGCGCGTTTTGGTTATAAAAGGTTTGAAAGGCTGATTTTTAATATAGTTTTCGCCTCATTGAATGGTTCCTGAAATAAAATTATATTTTTAGATTTTTTAACATTTTTGTGTATTGAGCGTTACATTCGCAGGTATTTTGGAAATGATTTTTGCGAAAAAAATATGCCACAAAAAATGAATAAAGGGTTTGAATGCACTATACATCTACTCTCTAAACAGAAAAAAATATAATATAATAATCGCAGGACGAAATTAAAATTTATGACCACTTTTTCAATTTTAGCTTGGGTTCACATGGAAAAACCAAAAAATTTTATATTTTAAATAATTCCTTACAAACATTTATACATATGCAAAAAGTAGGCTAGCTCTTCTTTCAAATAAGGCTTATTTTAATAAAATCGACCAACAACGTCAAAAGTTATGTCAATTTCAAACAATTTTTTTTTGTAGCAAAATACGACCTACCTAATACATTCTTCTAAAATATGACAACCCACAGTGAGAAATGAGCAAAATTTTTCAAAGAAAATCATAAATTTATAAACAGAAAATGTTCCTTACATCATTTCTACCCCTCAGCTGCTGTTAGCTTTTTTTAAAATCCTAAAATTTATAGATAAATTATATTAAACATTTTTTTAACGTAAAATGTATGAATTTTTATACGAATTCAATATTTTTTTCAGAACACATAATTTATTTTGAATTCAATAAGATTCAGATGTATAATCTTCCATTTACTTTAACATAACCTCCTTGGGTATTCACTAAAAAATTTCAATAACATTAAAAAAAATATGGATAACACTCAATACATTTTTTTTTGATACAAACGATGATTGATTGGTCAAACGTTTTGCAATATAATACTACATATTTAACAAAGTTCACAAAAGTTTTAAATATTTGGAAGTACAAAACTACGCTGTTATTTACTGTATGCTGTTAATACAATTTTAATAATTCAACTGAGTAGTAAAGCGTAATAAAAACTAATGGTAGAATTAGTCGAATCTGTTACATTAATTGTTTATTCAATATGTATCGTAACTTTTGTGAGGTAGAAATCTATAGAAAATAGATTTTTAGGTAGAGAGCGTCAAATGCCAAAAACAAAAAGCAAAGAAAACTAAAAACAAAGGTAAATAATTAGAATACATGAAATCAAATACGAATAGAAAGTAAATGATGGTACATTTATATATTTAATACAAGGAAATTATGAAATAAGTCAAATAATTTTTTTCCAACGCTACGTTTTCATTAACTAAGACACAAAGTAGAATGATACGGAAAGAAGTAAAGTAACACGATACGAATCGACTAACTCCACCATAACCCTCAATACACGTGACTGCGGACATAGATAAATACGTAGATTTCCAACTACCTGCCTGTCCATGATCCAATTATTAGATCATGGGCCTGTCTATAAAAAATTGACAACTCTCTTACACGTATAGGTCTTGTGTATTCAACAAACCCGAGAGAGGCATTTCAACACACATCGGAGAGCGTAATTTTTTCAGTTGAAGTGCTGTAAAATGTATCTTTTTTGCATACACAAACAGGGTTGTCAGATATGGCGATTTCTCGCCAAACGTGGCGATTTTTCTGGCGATAAATAAATTTGTTGGCTATTTTTTTTTTAACAAAATTGAACTTAAAAATGTTTATAATTCAGGAAAATTACTTTGTTGAAAGAGTATTTTCGAAAATAACTCTCACTAAAACTTGTCTGGAAGAAATTAAAACAAAGTGATTTTGATGCTTTTTTATATTAATTACACTTATTAATAGATTTGAAATTCTGATGAGAAAAATTTACAAGAAATAGTTTTTGGCCATTTTATTTCTACTTTTGGCAAATTTCTGCTAAATTTTTACGCGATTATTTTAAAAAAATTATTATATAAAAACAAATTTACTGCTAAATATATATTAAGAAAAACTAAATAAAACAGACGTTGGCGACTTTTGGCGATTTTAAAAATCAATTTGGCGAAATAGACCAGAAAAAATCTGACAGCCCTGTACACAAACACTTTTTTCACCTTATTTAATTTTTTTATTTGTTTTGGTATAAATTTTATGTTTCTTCTCGCTATAATTTTAAAATATTATTTTTAATTTTGTTGACAATTGTGTGTTGAAACTTATCAAAGTTTTCAACCATTTTTTTCATTCAACAGTATTGCATTTTCGTTGCTATTTGGGATGGTTTTTTTTAGTACCAAATAGAAAAATTGAAAAAAAAATTTAGCGAATCGAAATTTTTTGAGCTCAAATACATTAAAATTGTTTCTAAATTCATATTTTCATTAATTAATGCAAAATTAACAACAAAAAATTCGTGTTTAAATAATATAAATTTTGTAAAATACTTTTTGTACAACTAAGTATGGTTCGGTGCTGTGAGGAAATTTTTATTTATACCAATACTATTACAAAAAGTTCTACGTATTTTTCGGTTAATTGACCCTACGGTTAATTGGTTTCCACGCTTAATTGAACCACATGATCGGGCAAAAAAATATTGCATACGAAAACACATGTAAATTTCCTCGGATAATTGAACCCGGTTAATTGATTTTCCCGCTTAATTGGTTCAAAATTCATGTCATCAAAAATAAATTTCCTCTTACTTTTACCCGGTTAATTGCATTATTATTGAAAAATAATCTGACATCATATGTGAAAAACACTGGGTGGCATCTCTACTAATTTTATTTTACAAAATTTTTTTTTGTAAAACTAATGTGCACATAAATAGTGCATTTAATAGCACATATGTACCTACAATAATAAATACCTGCGTATACACATCTATGTACATTTTTTCTGTTACTTGCATTTTTTTTCGTTTAAGGTAAAAAAAATTATTTTGAAAAACTTAAAGTGCACATATGCGATTTCTTTTAATTCATTAGTAGTTCCAATTATGCGTGATTTCTGTAATTGAACAAACTGTTCAATTAAACGGGATTCAATTAAGCGGGTATCGGCTAATTCGTTCCCCGGTTAATTGAACAAAAAGTTGTGCAAATTTTGATGTGCAATTAACCGAAAAATACTGTACTACTACATTTTTAGACTTAGGTTTTTTTGACAACCGACTTAGCTTTCTGACAACTATTTGCGACCAGTCAAGCTTCAATGTTTTCTATGACTGCGCACACCAGTGTTGCCATGATGAGAAAAAAATGCTAGAACTTTATTTAAAAAATGCTAAAATATGCTAAAAATATGCCGAAAAAAAAATGCAAAACAAATATTTCATCAAAATTCGAAAGAAAAATCCTTTTAATTTGTTAGAACAGTGGAATTGTCATGGTATAAGATTACACCGTGCATACATAGTTAGTGTTTTATTATACATACTTTATAATTTAAAATAAAAGAAAATTTATTTCATTTTTAACACAAAAATGTAGATCAAAAATACTGCAAATGTTGATTTTGAAAATCAAAAAGATTTTAAAATTGAATTAAAAAACTGGTTCCTTAGGGTCAGGCCCCAATTAGTTTAAAGAGGCAGAAACGGGTGTTTTGAAAATGCCAGTGTGGTCCGGCCCTTAGTTAATAAAAAATAACGCATTTTTCTTTAAAATATTTCTTAAGGTTCTGTGAAAGTTTGTACAAAGACCAAAACTTTCATGTTTACAATTTTCATGTAAAATACAAGAAATAACGAAATTCTAGATATATCAAAATATCCAGTCATCTTCAAATTCATTTTCATTATTATATTTATAAGTGGTACCATTTCTATCAAAGTTAACACAAGACAACACTTGCATATTTTGAAAATATATACAATGTTGTTCTTTCGGGTAGACTAAAAACAGACGTTTAGGTAAATTTAAGGTTAAAGTTGATAACACTGCTAAGACATGTACAAGCATTTTACAATCGATTTAAACTAGATTGATAGATGGTAATTATAAAAAATACGGAAAACTTTGACGCATATATTAAGAAAATTTTGAAAAATGTATAAGCTTTGAACCTCAATATTTTAAAGCTTGAGATTTCTATATTAGAACTTCATAATGCTATAACTAGCAATATTTTGGAATTTTCTGATTATTTACATGCATTTTTGTTAGCAATAATGTGTAATTTTAGAAAATATGAAAAATGAATTTAGATTTTGGTAAGATAAGGTCCTTTTTCCTGTGGTACATCACATTTTGATATTTGTGAAATACTTTGAAGTATTATAAATCTCCCTTAATTAGATGGCAAGAGCTAGGGAAAGATGATGTGGGTGCCAAGCTGAAATATAGGGAGATGACAATTATAAACACTCGTCCCGAGTATTTATAATTTAGGGGATATGGGAGGACAAAAAACCAATGATTAATTTTATTGTATGTTGCAGCGTTAAACGGGAGGTATGTGGTTTCTTACCTTTGTAGGGTGCCCGTACGAGTAACAAGTAGGGTTTTTTTTATTCCCGGACATTTTTGTTTCACGGGAGAGCGGGATATAAAAAATGAATTCCCGGAATTTAACAACGTAATAAAACATTAACCAAAAATTGTAATTTCCAAAATCCATTGATGTGTATATAAGCAAATTGAATCATTGAATCATTCTTTATTTTAAACTGAGCTTTATTTTAAAAGTATTTCACAAACAAAGCAGCTTCTAAAGAAATGAGATAAAATAGCAAAAAACGTAACAAATCACAAAAACAAAAAGATTTAAAGTAAACTAGGTAAAAAAGAGCAATATTTTTTATCGACATTTAAAGGCAACTTCGTAATAAAAACTATTTTAGACCGAGCAAAAAGAGAGCATACAAATCATTAGTAAAATCACTGATGAACTGTAATCAAATTAGTTTTATTTCTGGTCATTTATCAATGATTTCAACACGTGGTTGTCAGAGGGCGGGAGTGATCAAAAGAGTGATTAAAAAGTTATCTAGGATAAATGTTGCAGTCTCAGAATATTAAATTCAGTCCTTTACTTCTTGGTATGCAATGAAAATTATATGCCCTTAGAAAATTTTTACTTTTATATTCTTTGTTGCAACAGTCAATAGCGGATTTTAGTGTTTGATGCAAGTGGTCTTGCGGAAGTACAGATGCAAAATATTCTAGCTTTTTTTTATGAAATTTAATGTATTTTGTTGTTTGATTTCATAAAAAAGCTACTATATTTTGTATTTGCACTTTCGCAAGACCATTTGCATCAAATACTGAACTACAATACTGTATTAATCATTTCATCTCACAATCGGTTTCTTATTCAAGTAACACAATTTTCTGTTGTTAAGAAAATTCTTTCGCCCTCTACAGAAGTTGCCCGGATAGTTAAGTGGACGTTGTATAAATTGTCGATATTTTTCGTCCTTTTCCCGCTGTCTCCAAATAATTTCAGCTGATTTGTTAATAGCAGCGTTTCAAGTTTGCTCGAAACTCCTATCTTGCACCACCGTCATCTGAAGTAATATCTGTTTCCCCATTTTTTTTTTGTCATTAAATGGATCAAAACACGTGCATAAAGATTTTCTGAATATTTAATTACCGTGCATTTTGAAAATATTGCAGTTGCTTTTGCTAAACTATTTTGGTTCCTTTATATAATTAATTAAAGAGACAACATTTTTTCTCTTCGTTCTTCAATCCAAAATAATTTAATATACATCTATTTTGAATAACTGTACAACCAACTTTTCACGATTTTTTGTGCAGATAAATCAAAAATGCTATTAGATTAAATGTACTTATCTGCCTTAATGTGCAAGTAAGCACAATTATTAAGTATGTGCAGCTAACTTTGATTTTTTATATGAAAATAATTTAAAACTGCCAAAAAATATTTTAAAGGTACAGGTATACAAGGTGCACTCAAAAATCGATTTTGAAGGATAACCACATAGAACAAATAAAACAAATATTTTGTGCAGTTCAGTAAAAATGCAGTTAAGATTGAATTTTTGTATAAAAATTGTGTTAAAGTACCAAAAATTAAAGGTATTTATCAGAAAAGTGCTGGTATAGCAGGTGCACTTAAAAAACGAAATTGTATGGAATTTTAAGGAATTGTGACACAAATTAATAATTTTGAGCAGTTAAGTCAAAAGTGCGCTTAAAAAAGGCAGTTAAAACGAAACTACTTTACACTTTGAGCCATCGTTAGTTTATTTCCCCTTACATAGATATTATTTCATGATGAACGAGAGCAATTTAAAGAGAAAAGAAGGATTTTTGGGTGCCACACAGCGTTGCCATTTGTCAAGTTTTCCCTTTTTTTGCAAGTTTTTTGAGATGACAAAAAGTTTTAATTTTGTATAAAGTTTTTTCAAGTTTTTTTTATAAATATGTACATAATTTAAAATTTGCAGTATAGTACATCGGATGAAAATATTAAGTGATTGTTTATGCCATAATACGATCTAATATTTTCTCACTCACTTATTACTGCAACAGTGTTCAATTGAGTTTACTCCCTCTACAACTATGCTGTTTTTATACATTCCTTAAAATGAATTCCAAATACACTTTTTTGTGTTTTTTTTTTAATTTTGGCACTTTTGTTGGAAAAAAGTTTTTTTGGGCAAAAAAAAAATTATTTTTTTTAGAAATAAGAAGTTTTTTAGAAAAAAATATATGGTAACGCTGGTGCCAAAATAGTACTTTTTTATGTATATAAAGAGATTTTAATCCCTTGAATTCCCGGGTAGAATTCCCGGGATAGCGGGAAATAAAAATAAGCGATTTTCCCGGGAATTCCCGGGACGGGAAATATACAAAAATGTCTATCCGATTATGCTTTGCATCGGCTAGTTAGGCAAACCGATTCGGAGACTTACAGATTTTTTTATAGCAAGTCGATTAAATTTTAGAGTTGCCCTTTCAATTGAAGAATTACACTGAGTCAAATTAACCATTTTACAACTAATATGACATCAAAATCAATATAAATTTAAAATTTTACATACAAGTTTTTTTTTAAATTTAAGTGTTCAAAGTTACTTTGAACAATTTGTACATCCGATAATAGGCAAGGAAGATTTATTTACCAGATAGTCGCAGTTCCTTGAAAATGTCAAATTATTAAAACACATACACAACATAACTTGTGTATTTTGAGACAAAATTGACAGCCACAAATAAGAAAAGAGTAAACAGATGTGGAATCAAGAGTACCTGGTAAATAAATCTACCATGGATAATGGGCTACAAATTAAAGTGAGACATAAAAATTCAAACGCAAAAAAATGCTAAAAATGCTAAATATATTTTGGAAAAATGCTGTATGCTAAAGCATTTTTTTCATGTTAGTTGGGCTCAAAAAATGCTAGATCTACCATTAAATATGCTAAATTGGCAACGCTGGCGGACACCAACAATTTAAAAAATAAAAACTATAATTTATAATATTTTTAAAAAATTTGATGCATGAAATAAAAGAACCAAATGCAAACTGTTATTTATTTAATCTCGTTTTTGAAAAAATCCATAGTTTCTTATACAGCAAAAATATCCGTCTACCGGAAGCAGGTTTGTAAGGGAGAGATTTCGGTACTCTCCCTTACCAACCTGCTTCGGTATGATTTGTGTATGGGATGTCCCACTTGGTAGGTCTGCAAGTATAAGCTTCTTTCTGCGCATTTTAGATGCATTAACCTCATGTCTTTTTTATATGTATATAATTAAAACAATTTTTGCTCTTTATGTCATAATTTCACCTACACTTGGATAAATATTTTAATTGCAGTTATTTTATGTTTTTTTATATATTTATTTATGTATTAAGTGGTACAAACACAATTGGAAACTATATTACACTACAATTTACTTTTATTAAATATCCCACGATTACCGCATGGCAGTGTTGGCAAAACGTTAATCTGATTAATGATTAACAACTAACGATTAAAAGGATTAATCGTGATTAATGATTAAGAACTAACTAATCGTAATCCACTTTTTTTGATTACGATTATCAATCGTAATCAAAAATCGTTAATCCTGACTAAAAATTATTGTAGATTGCATCAGTTGGAATATATGTATAAATGTTTCAAAATAATTTCAAAACTAAATTAAAAAATTTGTCTGAGATTTTGTTATTCTTTACAGTTTTCTTCAAAACTTTTCAGCAATTATGCGAATTTGCGAGTTTCTCGCGTTCTTTGCGAGAATTCGATTTTTCTTTTACCATATTTGCTATTTCCAATCAATTTTAAGGTTTATTTCTTATATTGCGATTTCTCGCAAATTTCCGCCATGTTCGCGACAGATACGATTTTTTTGTAGGCTTTCAGATTCTTTACAGTTTTAACGATTTTCATCAAAGTTTGAGTTTGCTATCATGCCGCTGTTAGCAAGTTTTCGCGAATTTGCGCAAATTTCGCAGTTTTTATTGAATTTTTCGTATTCCTTGTAGTTTTAGCGACTTTTAATACATTTTACGGCTTATATGAAATATTGCAATTTTTCGCGAATTTTCACTTTTTTGCGGTAAGCCTGATTTTCAAAGGCTTTGGTTTTCCTACATTTTTAGGTTCAATATTAAAGTTTGAAATCTTTCCAATATTAGCAAGTTTTTGCGAATTTTAGTAGCATCCGCGATTTTTTCCTCAGTTCTGGATATTCCTTACAGTTTTAGCGAGTTCTAATCAGATTTAGAGCCGTTTTCCAATATTGCAATTTTTTGCGAATTTCCGCTATTTTCGCCATAGACGTGATTTTCTCCATGTTTTTTCTCGTTAGAGTTTAAGCGACTTTTAATCAATTACAGGCTTTGATCTCGATTTTTGTTGTGTTTTTTCTGTTTTATACATATCTATATACACATTGATGAGAAAATATATATGTAAATTGTCATAATTTAATTCTTTGTTTACAAGTAATCTAATTAACGATTAAAGAATAATGATTAACTTTATTACTCACGATTACGACTACCATATTTAGTCATGATTATTTTGATCAGGATTCGATTGACAATCAATCAAATTAACTAATCGATTGAAAAATCAATCGATTAATGCTAACACTGCCGCATGGTAGACTAGAACACTAACCACTAAGCTACCGAGGCACATTTATTTTCATACACAATTCAATGGCAGAATAAAAAATCAAATTACGAAGTAAAAATAACACTCGCATCCATATTTGCATCCACGTAAGAGGATGCACTATAAAAAAGTTTGAGTTGAAAAAAAAACTTCGGGTTTAAAAAACATAAATAGTCGACCACCTTCCCGTGTGTGCGTTAAATTTCTTCATTCGCTTACGTTATTGTAACCTGGTAAGGCAGAGGGGATGCACTGTGTGCTTTTGCGCATATCCGAACCCCTTCTATTTAATCTTGCTGCTTCCTTGTACCAAATGTATTTTTGTTGGGTAAAGTGGAAAATCAATACCATGCATTACGGACACGCCATTTTGTATGAACAGTGGCAAAACAGTATTTTTGTTTTTCGTTTTTTACACAAAAAAACTTATGTACATTTTATTACAATCTATTAAATCATGCTAAAACAGTTTTTATTTTAAAATTTACGCGTTTACTTTATCAAATATTTTACTATACTTTCAACGGACACGAAAAAAACATTTGAAATGGGAATGACCCATATAGAAGTTTTACTGTTCCCATATGATGAACTTGCCTTTAACTTTAAGTTAAAGTAAAGTTGTGATAAAGATAAACCCCCATATTCATAAATGATTAGTAAAGTTAATACAAAATACAAAAATCGTACAGTAAACCAACATTAACTTTAATAAATTTTTATGATATGGGGGAAACTTTTTATAATATCAAGTTGTAATAATGGCCCTAATTATAGTTATGAAAATCATCGTTTAAAAATGCCTTCCACTTTTTTCCACTGGATGGTTAACAATTGAAAACTCGTTTTAAAATATTTATGTATACATTTATTGCATTTATTATTTTGCTTCAGTATCTACCACAACAATTTTTAATTTATTTCATTTTTTAAATTTGTTTTTAGTTACCATCAATTATTTTAATATTTTTTAATATTTCTTTTTTTAGTAAAAGTGACAATTTTGTTAATGTTTTGCAACAATGATTTACATTTAAATTTTGTTTATGATTTAGGTATATTCAATTATTTAAATTTTTATTACTTTTTAGTATTGAAGTATCTAAAATTTTTAATGAGGTTTTTTGTTAAACTTAAACAAATATTAATTCATGTTAATTTCTTAAAATTCCATGTGGGCAAAATAAAAATCTTTGTTTCTTTTTAGTCTGTCGTTATTATTAATTTATTGAGAAAAAAGTTTCATTGTGACAATTGTTATCGATAAAATGATTCTGCTTCAGGATCCAAATTTTGTTTTATCAAAATTATTCATTTTTTTGTCACGTCGACACTATTTTCTCGATGTACATAGAAATCAATTTAATAGGAATATATCGATACAAACACTGCTAATGGATCAAAGACGAGCTAAAGGCCAATAGATTATGGTCATGTATTTGCCAATTGATTTTTTATTTTGAATTCACGAATATTATTTAAAAAAATGCATTGTGCAGTGCAACCTGAACTCTTCTTTGATTTTCATAGTTCATCGAAATATAATTTTTACATTGATTTCGAAATTTTTCTTGTTATTTGAATTTAATTTTTATAAATAAGCGAAAGGTATAAAGTTTCTAATGCATTTTTTTACGATAATTCGGATGTGCTTTTTTCGAAATGGAATAGGGTATACAATTAAATGTTTTAACTCTGGATTTTGTTATTATTTGTGGTACAAAACAGCTTCCGAATAGACAACAATTAATGAAAAACGTTAAACATTTCATAACATTTTAGCTTTGTTTAGCCCCCTATGACTCAGTATTTATTTTTATCTGATCAAACCGACTATTCGACGCTTAATTTTGCAGCCTTTCAAATAAGGTATACTGGTTGTTCATAGAATCTGATACGGAATTGGATTGGAAACGGAATTCTAGTCCGATTCCAATTGTGAATGGGTTCGTGAAAGCGTAACGAAATTGCTTTGTTCAAAAAGTACTTATTGTTGCTTAAAATTCAACAAATGTACACTATTGAATTGTTCTCTGCTTTTATTGTTTTTGATTTTATGAGAAAGCTAAAATTGTTATTCCCCCCGGTAGAAATATTTATTACGTAATCGCTGATATAAGCAAGCTACGATGCCAGTAAGTGTCGCTACTGTGCGATTACATAATACATAAGTGGAACTGTAAGCGTGAATGATGCATTAATATAAACATGATACATTAATATAAAGGTAGAACCACTCTCTCTTTTCGTCGCCATATGAACCTTCTGACGTTTTCGCCGATTATTTTTTACTCGCAAAAATAATGCTACCGTACCCATTTACAAAATCCCAGTCGTATGTTTGCTTTTCAACTTTATTTTGTTTTGTTAAATTAAAAAGTTTTTTCTATTATTTAATTGTTAAACTTGGTATTTGTGCTTTGTTTTCTCAAGGAAAGGACGTGCACATATACATATGTATTAGCCAAGAACTGACTAAAAATATCACTTTTATTGCGAAAATTCGAGAAAATGTGCATAGTTGCAAACAAGCCTTAAAATTTCTTAAAAATATCTAAAATTGTAAGGAAAGCAAAAAAGCCGGAAAAAATCGCGGAAATGAAGAAAATTCGCAAAAACTTGGTAAGATTAATAAGATATCAATGTCTGATATTGATTAAAAAATTGGTAAAACTGTTAAAAACCAAAACTGAAAAAACAAATGCTTTTATCGCGAATATTGCGAATTTGCGTAATTTTCGCGATTTTTTCCGAATTTTTTTGCATTCCTTACAATTTTTGCTATTTTAAAGTAATTTTAAGGCTTGTTTGCAGTTTTGAAATTTTTCGCACATTTCCGCTATTTTCGCCAAAATAGTGATTTTTTTGCCGATTTTTAGTCACTATAACACTTTTCTATCTTTTTAATGTTAGCAAGTTTTTGCGAATTTTCGAAATTTTCGCGATTTTTTCCGAATTTTTTGCATTCCATACAATTTTAGCCATTTTTAATGAATACATAATAGGGATTGTTGCAATTTTGCAATTTTCGCCAACTTTCGGTATTTCCGCGACAAAAGTGTTTTTAGCGGTTTTTAATTTTAAGCGCTTGTTCAAAATTTTCCCAAGCTTTTGTCATTTTCGCGTTGAGTTTTTATTGCCGAATTGCTGTATTTTAAACGCTCTTTCATGAGTATAATAATACATCTATAATAATCTAATACAAAAATTTTTAGCAAACAAAGACACAAACAACACATTTCAGAAAACATTCCTAAATACAAAGTTGACCTTATATATGTGTGGCAACGTTTCCCTGTTGTTTATAAAAAATCAGTAATTAAATAATCGGGATTAAAGTCAAAATTAATTTTCTACGTCAAATGTGGTTCTACCTTTATATTATTGTATCATGATTACAACCTAATTACTTAGATTGCTCGCTTAGAACGTCATCCTGACATAATTGATTATTATCTAGGGACTTGGTTTCATGTACCAGCACTGGGACCTTTCGTGAAAGCACACAACCATAACTGTCAGATTTGACGATTTATCGTAATTTTGACGATTTTTTTTCCTAAAAATAGCACTTTGACGATTTTTCCCCAAATTTGACGATTTTTAATAATAAAAGTCGTCAATATTTATTTGTTGGCAACATGAATTTATCGTTTTTTTTTTCAATAAATTCTAACGTACTTTCTAAAGCGGCCCACCCACTTGCAATATAATTGTGCAATTTTTCGTATTGTACAATAATATCGCCAATGTGTATGTCATATTCGAAGGTGGCACAATATATTGTCAAAAATCAAGAGACGTTTGATTTTTATTGTGCAATAATGAAAATTGTGTAATGTGGTGGCAACATTGTTTCGTCGTATGTTTACTTTTTCACGTCAGAAAAATTGGGCAATATTTTCTTTGAAAATATTCTGCCATTTATTGTATTTTATAGGTCAAAACGACAATAATATGTACAAGAACATATGCAATAATATTGTATAATGGATGGGCCACTTAACGTAATTGAACCATTGAAATCTTTGAAATATCGTTAAAAATTTATATGTTCTTGAAGAGTTAACGCAATAACTCATCAAAGTCGCTCATTAAGCATGCCAAAAATCCAATTTTTTTTGAATTTCCAACCAGAATAATCGGTTTCACTCATACAAAGAAATTTTCACTTATACCAATATAATGTTTGATGGTTATTATGTTTTCCCTAAGCATTATATGGCTCTTAAATTTTTGGAAATGACTATCAAAAACGAAAATGAGATATTCTAGGCTTTTATTTCCTACCTATTCCAAATTTATTTAAACAATTTTAGTTTTACCATATTCTTAAGCAAATATAGAAAGACATCAGAATTGGTGATTAAAAGTCCACATATGAGTTGGTATTTGGCTATCTTAACCCATATATCGCGACCTTAGTATTGTTTTGGCCCACCGACCATTAAAAAAAATTGAGTTAAGTATGGGCTATATACATATATGTATATTTTGAATACCCTCTTTCAGAATCCAAAAACTGTTTCGCGAAATTGTTCCTGGTTTCTGAGATATCAAGCATTCATTGTGCTCGATATCATAATTTTTGATAATTTTTTTGTAAAAACAAAAATTTTTGAATAAAAAAATAAAAATCATAAATCAAGTAAAATACCAAGTTTCATCAATATTAACTTTTTATTCCATGTAAATATCTTTTCTAATCACATTTATACGTTTATTTTCAATAAGAAGTAGAAAATTTCATCTCAATAACAAGTTACTCAATACACAGCAGTTAGTATACACATGGAGCAACAAAAGCTACTTGTTACAAATAAAATAAAAAAGTGGCTACTGGAGCACAAAACAATATATTTTACTTTCAGTAAAAAGATGTTAATTTCTAATCGGATTGATGAAAGTTCACAAAAATTTACATTTTTCTTCCAAACATATGCCGGAAGCAGTGGTGAGAATGAAAAAACTTCTATCGGATATATTTTGAGAAAACTATGTAAATCTTCTTTGTGTGCCAAAACAATACTAAGGTCGCGATATATAAAATTTTGTAAATAATTAGTTTCTGAGAATATCTCAAATTCATTTAATATATATCGTCACCTTCAACGCTGAACGCGCTAACTACACGCAAAGAAAAAACATGGTTGAGTCAACCATAATCTAAGAGCAACATACTATGATTGAATTATATGGGTTTTTTGACTCCAAGTCAAATCATACTATTATAAAAATAGATCTGCTCTAAATATAATATTGTTGTCTTAAATAACACTAATATGATTCATACAACCTAATGTTTAATTGAATGTAAATATACTATGATTTAAACTAATAACATTAACGATATAAAGGTTGTTTTCTTAATCATATTTTGATTAAAAATTAACAGATATATGCATACATTCATATATGTTGACACATATTCTATTTGCAATCGCGCATGTTCTGAAAACCATTTCGCTTTGAAATCGCAACTTTCAGGAAAGATTTCAACTAAAAATCACACTTATGGCAGCCTTTCAGTTAATTTATATCTTTCAGATATTTTAACGCAACTAAGCTACACACAAAAAAAAAATAAGTTTCATATTAGTTTCATGTCGGTTCTACATGATCTTTAAAATACATTTTTCAGTTCGAAATAATTATATTTTATGTTGATTTGTCTATAGCACAGAACATTGCTTGGGGTACAATTAGTCAGTACTACTTGGTAGTACAGTTTAGCTATCGACATTTCCTTCAGGGATTATGCAGAAAAGCCAAAAAAGGCTTAAGATGTAGGTATGTGTGTATTTTTAAAGTGTATGTGAAATGATGTCCGTTGCGAATTGTACAGTATTTTTATTGTACAATTGGCACAAGTGTCTATTCAATTTTTGTACAATGAATTTATGCATTGTTGTTTCATTGTTCTCAATATTTGCTTTACACTCAATTCGAATTACAACTACACACAATATTTACGCTTGAAAAAAATTCGATTATGTACTTTTTTTGGGATGTGCACACTTTTAGTGATTACTGGCTGAAAAAAAATTGTGCTACCTATTAGGGATGGGCAAAAAATATCGATATATCGATATTTTCTTAAAAATATATCGATATATATCGTCGCTATTTTTAGTTTCGAAATATCGATATATCGATATTTTTTTCCAATTATATCGACAGTATCAAATTCGATATTTTTTAGCTCTGGTTTGTTTTTCGTGCAATTTTTAAAAACATTTCGACGCAGTCTTCATCAAATAGAATATTACCAACAAAATCTTTTGTTTAATTTATAATATTTTGTCTATTCGAAAAATTATTATTCCTTGAATGTAATTTTGTTGATGTATGTTCCACGAAATATTGGTGGAACAGTAGGGATCTTGGAAATTAACTCTTTTTCAGCTTAATTATTTATAAGAAAGGTACCTTTTTTGTTTTATTTAAAAAAAAATTGGGGACTACGTATAAATTATCATTGTTGAAAAAATATCGATATTTCGATATATCGATATGTTTTATTCGATATATGTATATCGATCCGATCGATATTTAAAAATATATCGATATATATCGATATATTAATTTCACTTGCCCATCCCTACTACCAATTAAATGCATACATTAAAGAACTGCTTAACTCCAATTCATGAACAAGTAGTCCCGTTTCGCAACAGGAATTTCCCGAATTCAAGTACAAACGGATTTCACGCACACAATCAAACGATTTTGTAGAGAAAATGATACCAAACCATTCCGTATTGGATTCTGTGAACAGGCTGATAGACCTCTTTAATAGAATCAGCCGTTGGCTGATGCCGATGGCGCTTTAAAGGAAACTATACATCGAAAAACACATATGTATGTACCGTTATCTGGACGTTGGCCGAAATGATTTTAATTCATTTTTCTCGTAATAGCATATCCTAATTATCCTAAAAAAATGCATTAGAAACCTTATACCTTCCAAGAATAAACATTTGTAAAGCAGTATAATATACTGTTTTTATTATACAAAACACATTATTAAAATAATCTTTAGCGTGTTTGTTTCTTATTTTGTATTTTGGCGACTGTCTTAAATTTAAATAATTTTGTTTATTTATTTTGTTTATTTTATTTATGTACATATATTAACTTTTAAAATTACTAACTACTTATAAAATGTAATGTTAACTTGTTTTGCTCTTTTCATTCCTTTCTTCTTACTTTCTCCCTTTAATTGGTTTGTCACTTAAAAAATAAAAATAAAAAATAAAAATTTTTATAGCAAAATTATAACAATATTATTTGAAAATTTCTTCTCAGTTGTACTCGAACTATTTTGTTCAGAATGAAGAATGAAATAAAATATGTTATATAAAATACTAATTAGATAAAAATATTTTTATGCAAAATGAGAAAACTCCCTTAAATTAAGCATAAAACCACATTACCTGATGCATTCATTCATTGTTCACAAGTGCAGAATCAAAATATTTTAAAGGTAAATTAGGCATGTTCTTCTATTTTACGCTATAAAGTCGCAAAGCAGAGCAGCTCGCCCATTTAAAAATCTTTAGCGTCGCACAGTGGATCATTCCACGAGAAGGCGGTCAGAAATCCATAACTTTTGATTGGATTGGAATTTTGCTATATAACGCAAAAATCGACCGATAAGAAAATAAGAGGTACGGATGTTTTAAAATATATTTTAGTTTTTAGTTAAATTTTAGTATAAAAGTGAAATGTTAAGTGTTAAATAAACATTGTTACAACTAATACTTACAGTACTTTTCGTTTATAGTCATTACCGTTTATAAGCACATTATCGATATAGTCCATTCCATCTGTATTTATTGCTTCCATTACCAAATTTCATAGAAAATATTCACGTTATAGTCAAATTAACGATATAAGCACATTTGGCATATATGCCATCTATCTCCGGTTCACAAAGACAGAAATTCATACAATTAATACAATTTGGGTTATTGTCACAATTTACAAAAATTTACTAAATTGTTTAGTTATTGAAGCCACAAAACATTTAAAAAATTACTATGAAAGGCATTGAATCGTTTATTAATCCTGTCACCAACTCTCCACTAGAAGAAAATATTACTTTTAATATTTTATACCAGGGATGAAATATCTTGTTATTAACTTTTGTATTTGATTATATGCCTCCGAATAGCATATATGAAAATTAAGCTTATAGTGACATTAGCGATATAGTCCACAATTTACGTGCAACTAGAGGTTGTGGCTATAAGCGAAAAGTACTGTATTATAAATTTTCTAACTTAAATTTAGTCAGAAATATCCAAACTTTGAGCCGGTAAACTATTCGTCCTAACATTCATAAGGACCAAAGGTTGACTTTTTTGAAACAGCCCGAGTTAAAGTATAATTTATTAAGTAGCGAACGTAAAAGTTACCTGATATTGCATCAAATGTTTTAATGAAAAAGTCGTATTTTTCTATTTCAGTTAAAATTTTTTTTAATTGCAATGTTAGTTTGTTGTTAAGCCCTGTTCATACCATGACCGTAACTGCCGTCGGAGTACTGCTATGGCAGTTCATTTATATGAGAAATTGTGTCAGTTTTTGTTACTGTCGCTCTATCAAGCACAATTGGATATTGGGACTTTGTTGTTGGGACAGCAACTGTCGTGATTACTGTAATAGTGCTAATGGGGCTTTAATGGCAAATTTTGCGACGACTTTTTCTACTAGTTCCATTGTACCGATTCTTATGAAACTTTATATACACGTTGGGTTTCCATGACAATACACCATTATGATTGGAAAAGTGGGCAGGGCCACTCCCATACAAAGTAAATCTTCAATTTCAGTTACTTATATTTAACCGACTCTTGAACACACATTGAGATATCGTCACAATAATAAATTATGATGAAAAAAGTAGGCAGTACTACGCCCATTTAAAATAAATAATATTTTTCAGCTACTTATACTTAGCCGATTCTTATGTAATTTTATACTTTGTCTTCATGTAACATTGCAACATTGTGTTTCGAAAAGTGTGCAGTTAGAGTATTTAAATAAAAGTTGTTTTACAAATATTTCTATATCAATTTTTGTTGCAAATTTATGAAATAAATATTGATTACTTAAAATAAATTTTTAAATCAAGAACAAAATGTTGTCTATATAAAAACGAGTATAACTTATGGCGTTTTCTTTTCTACAAATAATTTTGCATTGTTTGCACTTTTCAACGAAAATTTGTAATATAATAATTTTTCGAGGAAGTGAATTTATTATAAATCATTGTATTATCCCTTACGAAGTTAAATTGTTGCTTTAAAGGAATAAAAAGTAAAAAAAATTATAATTATTTTTTGGGAAAGAAAACACCATTAGTGTACTGAAAAGCTACTATTCGCACATACATACATGTGAAAACAAGGTCAAGTTCATATTAAAAAATTACGGCCGTTTAAAATACTGAGATCAAAATGAGAACCAAGTTCTTGATAGGTACATTCTCCAGTTATGTAAGTGCCATTATTTTCGAAATAACGGTATATCTCAAAATCTAACACTAATAAAAATAGCTCAGATTCGCGTTCAGCGGCCCAAAAAGCTAAAGAAACAACTTCATTTTTCAGGGAACGAAAAAGTTTACCGAAATTTGTAAATTTATGGGCGTTTTTTGGTCGATATTTTGCTTTTTATTTTGTTAAATATACGATTTAGATAAAAGTTGGTAAGGCAAAAGCTGTTGAAAACTTCACAGATAACAATTTTTTACAAGAACCTTTTTTAGGATGTGGTCATATTTCTCGACTTGTGGGTCATCATGTCGTATATGTATATGTAATTTAATCAAATTTCATCCGCAAATCGACACGGGAAGGCATGGTCCCAAGAGCGTGTAATTTTTTGAGAGTATTTTCTGTATCAAGCTTCCACTTTTTTGGGGGTTAGACCAAAAGTATTTCCACTTTATAAAATAACAGACACCCTAATGGTACGTACATAGTTCACTAACATTCATCGCTAGACCCTTATTAAAATGACGGATCTTTAATTTGAGAGAGGTAGCAAAAATTATTTTTTCTGTGAGTCGTTTTGATGAGTATGTATGTATATGTATGTACTTATTAGGTTCATTCCCGAAAAAGTAAAACTTTTAATTTTCGGACTGTTCGTTTCTATTGCGTTTGCAGTAGGGATTCATATTAATAACAAGTCAAAGTGAATGTATTTTTAAAATGAAAACTAAGAAAAAGTTTAATTAATTAATTATTTTTAAGTAGCATATTATTTGTTGCCTTTACATAAATATTTTAATTTTCTTTTTTAAAATAAGGTAATAATAAATGTTAACCTCAGTGTATATTTTGGATGTATTTGCAAACCCAGTTGTCGCTGGTTAAAATAAAAAATTTTAAAATCTTTTAATAATCTTAGAATTTACATACTGACAAAATATAAATACTAATTTGAAAAAATAAAAGTTATGTGTTGTGGGTTACAGGGTAGTTGGTATGTTGGTGCTAATGCCAGTTCATTAGTAGACCTTAAATCATCATGTTTACAAAATTGTAAACATAAGAAAAATAAATAGATTTATCTGAAGCACAAGTTATTTGTGGTGTAGTTTGTTGAGTTTATTTAAGCTGGTTATGTTTACATTTTTGCAATTCTCATTTCTTCTTTGAGAGTTTCTATATAAGAATGCGAATTTTGAAAACTTTTCAAATATGATGATTTAAACTCTACTGTTGAGTTGGCATTAGCATCAACGAAATTCAGACATATAGACTAGCTTATAACCCATAAGAAAAAAAGTTTGTTTTCAAATAATTAATTTCTTAGAATATCTGAAATTATTTAATTTAATAAACTTTGTCAATAGCAATTTTAAGATTATTACAAAATACAACAATTAGTGTACAACAATTAGTGTACCTCTGCGTATATCTTTAATGAAATGAAATCAAGCGTGTTTGCTGGGCATGCAAAAATTAATCCCTTAAATAAATATTCATGGTAACTAAATAGGTCCACTGTCGCAATGATACAAGAGAAAGGCTCTTTCAGCTGCAATCTCTTTTATCGTTGCATATGTGACCTAAATTTTTTTTATATAAATTTATTGTTTTTATTTTCCTCATTTCACCATATTAAATAAGTTTTTTTTATTCGTATGTAAATTAAATTTTCAATTTATGAAAACATTATAAACAATTGGTATTTTTCTTTTTATAGTTAAATTATTCGAAAAATCCTAACAATTACCAACCATATTATTTTTTAAATTATGGCACTTATAAAAAGCAATAAAAATATTAATATTAATACTATTTATGATCGTATATTTACAATATTTACTCGTTTTGTCATTCTTGAAACAACTAAAAATCTCTCGATATATCAAAAAATAAATGCTGTATAATTATAATTTTTCAAATCTAAAAGTTGTTACATATTTATTTGCTTTTGACTGTATAAAAATACTTTAACCCTGCTTCATTTTTACCGTATCATTTGTGTTTTTCCTCTAGTTTTAATATAAAAAAGAATAAAGTAGAAATAAACATAAATAAAAAAACAAAAAATTTTCAATTTCAAGTGGTAATAACAGAGACTCTGGCTGGAACTATTCTTTTTGAACAAAAAGAACACTACTAGAAATGACAGAGGACATAATACCTCAGTAACTGTGCATTCTGAATTCAGCTTAGCTTCATTTTACAGCTGAGACTTTGTTTACTCATTAAGCTGTCTGTAGTAAAAGGACCTAAGTGTACCTGACACAATTCTGGCTTCACCCTAATATTTTCTAATAATAATAATGCAAATATTGATACCTTATAAGTTTTCTGGTTTCAGTTTCTCTGTTCTCATTGAAAAAACTTGCAAAGATACACTCGAAAGAAAAATCAAGTCATCCACACTTGTGAAAAAAATTAAAAATCGCAAAACACGTCGATGGTAGTGCATAAAGAGGGGTAATCTGCTGTGTAAAATGGTGTGAGATTGACCCTTTTTACGCAACATCATCGATGTGTTTTTCGAATTTTTAGTTTTACAAGTACGAATGACTTGATTATTCTTCCGAGTGTGCAAGTTTGCAAGTTTTTTCAATGATAGCTTTGACGAAATGATTTAGCTTGTCTGCAGAAATCTTCCAGTGTCTATGGCGGGAATCGAATCCGATACTTCTGAACTGACAGGTTAGCCTTACTCCTAATCAGCCACTCCTAAAGTTAGTTTGAAAGTTCTCCAAAGGATATCACAATAGGCCAGCAGCCCCCCGAGTGAAATCGACTAATTTACAAGAATATAAAATAGCCATATTAAGCGTATGTCTAATTAATAAATAAAGTAGACATTGCTGTTTATTTTTTAGAAACTAACCGAAAATATGAAACTCTGATCGCATTGAAAATAGAAGCTTATGAAATTTTTCAAAAAAATTTTCAATCGAACAGACTTGTCAAAAAATCTGTTACACATACATATTCACTTTTAATCCACACTGTCATACTTTTTGATTACATATTGACAGATTGCAAACAAATGTTGATTCAAACAGTTAGGTTAAGTTATCTGATGGGTAATTTATGCCTTATCAATTTGTTGAAATTGCATGCATTAGTGTTTTAAAACAAGCAGGTGTGCAAGCGAATGTCTCATTTTTTATTGCCATCTAATAGATTTAGCAATTTAAGATAATGAACTAAAGCAATTATAGCAGATTAAGCTGATTTGATGATGTATCAATTTCCTTTTTGAAATAAAGCAAATAAAGTTTTTGTAATCATCTATTAAAATGCCAGAATCATGTGCATTTAAAAATATGCTAAAGTTTATTGTTGACACAAGTAAATAAAAAAGTAGAAATAACAAAATGACAGAAGGTGGAGAGATTTTTTCTATTTAAAACATATTTTAAAAATTTAATATTTTCATTGCTGATTTTCGAGAAAACATTAAAAAGAAAATAAATAATTTTAAAAGTTTTTTGCTTTGCGTAGATATTTGGGAGTGAGAATTTATAAAATGATCACATTATATAGTATATGATTTTAAAAATAATACCAACAATTAAATTACGTTCTTATCGGCTAAAAACATTTTAAATTACCATACGAATAAAGATTTTCTTTTTACTTTTCCAAACCGAAATGCAAGAATTCTGTGTATATTTATAAATGAGTTTTTGGGAGGAGTTTTTCCTTCATTTGTTTTTGTTATGATGAAAATTTGATGACGGGCTATTGCGAAAAAAAACATGTTTTGAAAAACTTTAAAGATTTCAATAGCATCAATCTTAAAAGCTTTATTTATTAGGTAGATGTACTAATATACGAGTAAGTACTTGTAGTATTTCATAAAAAAGTTACAATAGTTTGAATGTTATTAAAAACTTTAAAGCTCTTTTCAATTTTTGTTTTGTTTTTTGGTATAGATACTTAACTATTTTGATTTTAAAATGTGAATGGCTGTCTGTCTATCTGCCAGTTGTGGTGTTTGTATGACTGTGTGAATATTTGTTAAGAATTCTTGGACTTTTTTATTCTTTGTAGGTATATTATTTTATTATATATATTTTTGTCTTTAAACAAGACAATAAATTACAATCTTATACACTCATTTGTAGTAGTATGTTGTTATTTAAGTATGTATGTAGTAGTAGAATAAGTTGGTTGAAGTTTGGGTACTTTTTTCATTTTGGTTCTATACTATAGTCCATTGTTGGTCAAAGGATACATTTGTCGTCATAAGAACATTGTGTTTATTGTGTAAAAATATAACGCACATGCGATCTTAAATAAATAACTTGGGATAATTTATGCATTAGTTGCATTTTATATTTAAACATTCAATATGTATTTCCTTTTGTAATAGAAACTATGTTATGTCCAAGTCCTCGCTTTTTATTTTTTTGATAAAAATGGTAAAGGGCATAAAATGTTGGACGTTGCCGAACCTTTTGTTTACTAATTTGCATATTTTCTTCTTATCCTTTATTAAACATACATATGCATATACATAAGGGTTGATCGATTTCTATGGCTGCAAAAACAAAAATAGCAAGTTGTTGGGCAATTCACTTTAGGAAGAGTTCTAAGCAACTTTGTCCCAGAAACCACGGGTCTAAAATGGATTTCGAGCTTTTCGAAATTCTAAAATGAGTTGTGAGTGCACGCACGATGGCGTAAGAACACAATTATTTAATGAATTGATGAAATATTAAGTATACGCCGGGGTATCTACAAACTGCCGAGGAACCTAGAACACATTTTTTTTACTTTTTCCTATAATAAAGGCGTCATATTTTGGGAACTACTAGAGCTGATCCTCCCATTTATTGCTCAAATGTTAGTTGAACATTCGGTGGTGGTCTGGAGCAATCATTTTGGTTGGTTTTATACGGTTTTTGAGGCTGTGTTGCTTACAATTATTCCTAGAATTATATCCCGCCTATGATTTTTTGTCAACAAAATCGACTCACCGTAACACACATAGCGATTGCTTAGTATAAAAAAGGAGTATCTCGAATTTTCTTTATTTTACAGGAGAAAGAAAAAACTGCAGACAAATTAGAACTCTTACATACAAAAGATATTTTTTCAGTAGCCATAAGTCCGTGATTTTCAATCGTAGGTCACTTAGTTTTTTTTTAATGAGGTTGTATTAAGAGGTTGACTATGAGAAAACGCCATAAACATGGTTTCGAAAAAAGTCGAGGTATACCTTTTTTATATTAAGCCATCGATACATACATGCATACTTATTTAATATTGGGTTTTGGTTTTCATTGTTAACTTATATGTAAGTGCGGCACATAAAACGTTGCTTCATATACATTTTTCTTTTTCTATGTATACATACAACAGTTGATTATATTAGTTATCTAAAACTTTAAGATTTCTCTTATTGCTCTTAAATAAAAACGTATAGTTCGCTTCCATTTTGATGAGGTTGATGTCATTTGAAAGTGATTTTGCTGTTTCATATTCGAGTGTATCTGTCTGATGTAGCTCCAAAGTTTATCGCCACAAAAGAATTTTCATATGATCTCTGAAATTTACAGGACTGTTTCCATTTCCGCTATTTCCGTTTTATAGGACCTACAATTTGTTTGTCGAGGGAAATTGAAGGAAAATATAAAAATGATTGATATTAATTAATTTCAATTAACAAGTAAAATTATTTATACATATAAAGCTATAATGTATATATCGTTACCTTATTATAGAAAGGGTCTAACTCGTTTTTTTTCAAGTCGATTTTTTGCATATTTCAATAGATTGTCAAAAAATGCAAAAACTCGATTTGAAAAAAAGAAATCTAATTAGGGCCTTTCTATATTAAAGTAACGATATGTCTGTATATATGTATATCAAATATCTAAATATAATATTATGTTGAAAAGGTTTCAATATTATTTTGTATTGTGTTAGTGTAATAGATAATTTTGTATTATTAATTCATCCACATGATTGATGAATTGTGAATAATTTTGATAGCTCTTACTACTATTGTTTGTACAATAAACCTGGCTCTAGTTCTTATTAATTTAGTTTTCTAGTTGAGTTTGCACTTTTAAATGCATGTAATGTCATAATGTTATCTTCTAAAGAGTAACTTTAACTTAACTGTTTGCTAAAATAAAAATTCTTCTTTAATTGAAGTGCATTCTTCTTCTGTTTTTAGGAGAAATGCATACAACTTTAAAATAAATGATGGTATGTACTGGTAATAGTGTTATAATGAGGGAAACCAGAAATATGCAATTGCATGGTTTTTCCTTTCATGTTTATGGTGTCACAAGTAAGATATTTATTTAAATGTTTCAGTACTTTTTAAAAGTTTTTGAGTTTGTTAGTGTATATTTTTCCCTTTACATCATATTTCATGCATATTTCAGTCTTAAGTGCATATTTGCCGCATTTTTTCCCATAACCTCAAAAAAGGGATGTTCCGAGGGAGTTCTTTCTTTCTTAGAGTTACATTTGAAACAAGGACAAAGTCTTAAAATTTGTTTTTATTTCAAATGAAATTGTAACAATGAAAAATGTCCTTTGACATCAATAAACAGGGTATTAGTATTTAAACAGACGATGAACAACATAGCAACTTTAAAAGAGAAATTAAACAGTTTCATCGTGTAAATTTAGCCGTACAGTTAGTCAAGCGAACTTTTGTAATATTTAAAGAAACATTGAAAGTTTTGATATTAAAGAAAAACAGGATTATAATACAAATTTCCTATTTAAATCAAAATAAATTTGGCGGTCTTTTAAGCCATTTTATAAATATGTATGGCAAAAAGTCCATATATTTATGAAATAACGTATACTTTTAATTTCCCGTTTTCCCTGGAAATTTTGAGACTTTCCTGGGAAAACGGAAAATTAAAAGTAGACTTTTCCCCAGAATTCCCGCCTGGGAGTCCCCGATTCCCAAACCCTAGTCAAAGCCAAACAAAACATTTACTGTCTGTTCATCTAAATGCGATCGACAGTTTCTCTCTTATAAATATATTGAAAACAAAAATAAAAAATTAAAATTTGTTTTTGTTTTCAATATATTTATAAGAAAGAAACTGTCGATCGCATTTAGATGAACAGGCAGCTAAACTTAATTTTACTAAACGCCGAACATAGCTTTTTGCCGACTTCCGTCATCAAACGTTCGGTCATATACTTCGACTTGCGAAACAGGAAATTTCTAAAAATTTTATTTGAAAGTTAATTTGATTCTTGACGTATTATATTATTTTTCATACTGAAACGATGATACCGTTATGATACCGGTATTGAAGGAATTACAATTCCGGTATCAGTAGTGATACCGGTATTAAATTTTAAACGGTATTTAATCGGTAGCGGTATTAATTACGGTATCGGCTGTCAACATTGGTTAGAAAGTAGTTTTCTTAAAAACTGGGTAGTTTTAAATCTTTTAAGGACATATTAGGCATATAACTAATTTTTATGAAAAATTTGGCAAATATTATACAAAAAATAAAAATCTCTTTTCTAGGTGATTTGGGTTCAAAAATGTTCCGCATCAAACGCGATTACTAAAAACAAATCAGACTTTTTTTCTAATATTTTTGTAGTCAAATGCATGTTTTAAAATTTCATATGGTGGGATACTTCCCATAGCTCAAGAAAAGGGTTTGAGAACATTAAGGCAGTTTGCATTTGTACCAATAAAAAATTTGTGATAAAAAGTAATTGCGTTTCGTGCGCAAACTTCTTTTCAATTTCGAAATAAAACTTACTATGGATCTTTTATTTTCGTATGATCTATTCGAGTAAGATATGCCATTTTTCCTATTTGAGAAAATTGTTAAAAGTTATATGCCTACTATGTATGTATATATAAAATTTTAGCACTATAAAGTCGCGTGATTGCAAATCAAAATCATCTCCAATGTGCAACGCGCTTCATTCATTCTTTTTTGTTTTAGTGCTTAGAAAAAAACTAATGGTTCTGACTATTTCTATCTCTAAACTTATGACTGCTATATTTCTTATTAAACTACAGTAAAACTGGCTTATAACGAACTCGGTTATATCAAATTCTCTGTTGTAAAGAACTAGCTCTAAAATCCAAACGATTCTATTTTTCATTTTCATACAAAGTCATTCGTTCCAAAGAACTCCGCTATATAAATTTCTCTTCTGCTACGAACTCCTTTTTTTTTTGGTCCCATTAATTGAATTTGTTCAGTTTTCCTTTCTTACAACCAACTCTTTTCTTATTCATAGCCATATGCATAACGAGAACTTGGCATGTACTTGGCATAAGTGCCGAAATTGAACTGAATCTTAACGAGTTTTTTCATAAAAATATTTTACATTAAAAATCATCGTAGATAATAGTTATGAGTAACACCTACAGAGATTTTTAATCTGAAATTGTATGTATGTATCCAGTTTCGTTATTTATGCTAAGCTCACGCCATGTTTTCGTTATACATACATACATACATACATGCCGATAATATTTTTTTTAAGAATTTATACTGTGTGGTAACATTTTTAGTGCGGTGCTAATATAATTAATGAAAAGGCAACATCAGAAACTTTTTAGTAATATGAATAAAAGTGAAAAAAATATTTCAAAATACATATTTCAATTCAGTAAAATGTTTCTTGTTTTTGTACTACGCTTATTACCAACAATTTTCATTTATCAAACGGAGTTCCTTATAAAGGAATTTTACTCTAGATACAATTGTAATGGCGTTATCAGATATAGTTTATGCTTAGAGAAATTATTGTAGAAAAGATACAAATACATACGGACTTAACTATTTAATTATACAAACATATAAATAAATATATGACAAAAACAAATGTTTATTCAGATACTTGCTTGGATATTTTTGGTGGGCTGGCTTAAAACAATAAACAAGTGAATTGGCAGAAATTTGTGAATGTGGTTGTGCCAAAAATCAAAATCAAGATAAAAGTAATTTAATGTAAATCATCATTATTATAATAAAAATCATATTGTAACTATAAAATACAAGGTTACACAATCATTACAACGTTATGTATATGATACATACGGTATATAGACATACATATGTACATGTGTATACACATACATACATATGTATACATATACTTAAGTACACCCAGTATAATAATGATAATATCACCACTACTATTCTTATCGCCTTTCAGAAGGATAAACCATACTTTTCATAATTTATTCAAAATAAAGAACATTTTTTCGCTTCTAGGATCTAGAGTTATTTTTATACTAGAAACAGAGTTAACAAACAAATGTTATAATGAAGAAAATACTTCTAACTCGCTATTGATATTATGTACTGCAAATTGGCAGCGCGAGACGACTTGGCAGTTCTCGTTTATCTTGCGGTTTGTTGATGCATAAAATTCTGTTATGCGTAAAATCTATGCTAACAAGCTGGGTTAGCAGCATTCTAGCAATCAACCCATCTACGTTTTGTATCAATGTTATTTGCTGTCTCCTTGTTATGCACCAGGCTGTCGATGTTAAGAATTTCTATCTCTTAAGCCTGATTACATATATGTAAGTATTTGTTCAAATCAGGGACCGAAAATAATTGTTTTTTTTTGTTTCTGAAGAAAAGGTTACGAGAAAATAACCTTTATCTGTTTTAGGTTATTTTTAGCCATTACCGCAGGATATATATTATTTTGGTCACAATAAGCAATAAAATAAGAAATATTTTTTTTGTTATGAATAACTATTATATCAACCAAACAATGTTTTGGTTACCAATAACCATTACCGAAAGTAGTTTTATTATTATTATTTTTTTTTGGTTATAGCAGCTTCATTTAAGTTATATTTTATTTATAAAATTAATATAAATATTTTACAAAACTGCCCGTTTCGTTTACTTTACCAAAGCCATTTCAATTTCTGGCCCTACAAACAAACCCCTTAAACACGAACTGTGTTCGGGTAGCGATAGCCGACAAATTAAATTACTTTCGATAATGGTTATTGGTAACCAAGAAACTTTTTTTGGTTGCTATAATAATTATTCATAACAAAAAACAAAATATATTGGTTACGATGACCAAAATGAAATATGTCTTACGATAATAACATTTATTTTTATTCATCAATGTTAATAGTTAAATAAGACTTTTTTGCCCTTTCTCTTACAATTCCAAGAATTCGGAATTATTTTCTCCAAAAAGAGAAAAAAAATGGAAGACTTCCATATTCGGTTTGTTTGTGACTTTATCATTATTTTGTTGGGTGTAGCATAATATGGGGAATATGATGCAAGAAATACACAATATTAGTGCAGTTGAGGAAATATTTACATTGTTTAGGTAGAAAAACATGATAATAAAATTAGAATTGAAAGTTTTCAGTCCACAGACGTACGTTTTCTTTGTAAAAGGAAGGATAGAAATAATTTGTAGAATGTGCGAGTATGTAGAAGAAAGTAAATTTTCATAAGTTCAATACATACATACATACACACTCCCATACTTATAATCATCTATTTATAAGATGGATACAATAGGTATTTAATAAAAGGCTATTGAAATAAAATTAAGAAATTTGGGATGTTTACTTAAGTTGGGTTTGGTGTTTTGTGACATTTTCTAATTAGTTTCTAAGTTATTTGAGATTTTTCTTTTAAGATGACAAAGGATCTAAAATAAAACTAAAATTAATATCTGTTCAGTTTGTAAGGAAATTTTGGTTTAATCGTTGGATAATAAGCAAACATGACAGCCAGGATTAGAAGTATTAAAGTGTGTATTTGTGGAATTCTTAAATACATAAATGGTTGCATGCAAGAACGAGCTAGTAAACGAAAAACTTACCACCTGTATAAATCTTGTGCGCTGGCTGCTAAACTCAAATTTCCCATCAAAGGAGGCCGTTCTTTGAGATGATGGTGGTTTAATAAATCCGATGATGAAGCCAGTCTACAAAGTAAAAGCTTTTTAATTATAATATCATTAATGTGAGTAATAAATTTATTGAAGGATACCTTAATTGAGGAGCTTTTATACCATGTTTATCCATTGTCTTTTCCAATTGCCGCACTCTTAAACGAGTCATATCCAATTCGTGTTTCACTTTCCACAAATGGGTGTCACAAATGGGATCATTGCACCGATGTTTCTTAAGTATTTCGGTGGCTTCATAGACCGCACCACGAAAAGTTAATGATTTTCCCATCGAGAGCGAGATGAGAGCGCAGCAATGTCCACCATCTTTTTTCGCAATCCGTTTCCGTATGTATTTGAAGTATACATGTTCGAGTAGGAGCAATAATGCCGCCAATAAAATGCCAGCCATTAGCAGTAAAAATGCTGACAAAAACTGTTCTAAGGCGAGAGGATCGGACGACTTGTGCTCTTGTTTGCCCGGCCTACATGAACCGGTCATCCAGTAGCGACGCAGTCGCTCTAAGTCTCCATTGGCTCTAAACTCTAACAGGCGTTTGTTAAACATTTGGACGTATTTAGAATTCCGGCTAAAAGCTAAGCCATAACCTATAAATGTTGCATTTAGGAAACAAAACGTAAAAACGAACAAATGCATGGCTCGAAAATTAAAAAAAATTTTCTAACTCATTCAATACCTGTCATTGCATACCAACTGCCAACAGTCATTAGACGGCAATCTTCATCTTGTGCCACTAAATAGTCCAAAACAGTGCCATCATAAATAAAACAGTCCAGGTTACCATTTAAAACAGCTGCAACACCATCCGCCACACTTGTTTTGTTGTATCTAAACAAAATAATGATGATCAAGCAGTGTAAGGCCAAATAAGGGAGACAAAACAGAAGAAAAGAATAAAATAGAAAAACAAGAAATGTTACTTAGTTTTCATAATTGCAGTTGATTTTTTTCATCATGAACAATTGTAAAAGGGCTAGAAATGTTACAGTTAATGCATTTGTAAAATGTGATGACCTACTGTCTCATATAGTAATGCATTTCCTTGTAGTATTTATTGATTGTGGAGTCTGTATGACTGTAAGGAATCGTGCCAAATTTAAAGGTTGGCCTGTGAGAGTAGGGGTGAACCAAACGACTGTCATTCAAACCGGTGAATTCGTGAAACTCCTCCCTTAAATGGAAAGGGAAACTTTAATAGCAATCAGTAAAGTGCTATAAATAGCTCAAGCATTTAATGATACCTTGTTATCATGAAGGCAGCCAAGTTGGCAGTGTATATGGCAAGAAAGACAACAGCAAAAAGGGCCCAGACATTGGTCATAAAGCGGGAGGTGAAACCTCTAGGCGAGTCTACGTGAACAGCAGCTTGAAATAGAACTGCCCACACCAACCAGTATGTGCGAAATAAAGAAAATCGGTATGGTGTAACGTTAGTGTTTTGTAGATATAGTTTCATGTCGTATCCACTGGGTGAAAGCCACTCAAAAAGAAATATCATAAAAGTGGCAGCTTGTATAGCAACAATGCCAACCAACATCCAGGAAGCCGTATCAAAAGGTTCTAAGAATGCAGTGGGCGATATAATGCCCGTTCTCTTTGCCACAACAATGGCAATGCCCGTTTCCATGAAGGGCTCGCTAAAATCCACCACAGCTTCACGTTCGGTATTGATCATTAATGAGGTCAATACCATGTCAGTTTTACGATTTACCAATTCGGCAATTACACCATTCCATTTACCATTCTCAAGTGTACCCCATTTACCATCTTCGACCCGCACTAGTTCGTATGTAAAACCCAGCTCCTCGGCAAATTTCTCTAAAAGATCAATGCAAAAACCACTACAGCACTGGTAGAAAGATTCGTTGCGGTGAGCTTGTCCTACATCGATATCAGCCATCTCATGATCGGCTGCCACACGACATAAGACACCACGATCCATGAGACATTTGCCACTAACTGGGTCGGCGGGCGAAAGATTGATATAGGGTGCTTCTTCGAGGAATGTTATTTTTAAATGGAATTTTTCCGGAACACCCTGTGGTGGAGCGTGTGAATTGCCTGGCCATGCTATATCGCGTATATCAAGTTTTTGTGTTTCCCAAGATTTCCATACACCGATCTGAAAATTGAGTTCAATGTTAGAATTTAATGCTGAAAATGCTGTTTAAATTAAAATGCTAGCTCACCTCTTCCCATACTAAATTTTTGTTGTTGGCACCAGGACGAAGGTTCATTATTTTCAATTCAGCAGACTTTAGATCACCATCGGCAGTAAATTCAATATTTGGTTTATTTAAGTCTCCATCTATCGATACATTTCTCAAGTATTTAAAAAACCTGCGAGTGAGAAATATCAATTTACATATCATTCATATTCCATGAGTTCGTAAATTTTATAAACTTACAATTCTCCATTATCCCAACGCCCTCGGCCCTCATCTTCGCATGACAGTGACTGAGTGTTTAATTTTTTTCCATGATTTGCCGGATCTGATACATAAGCTTCAACGCCATAGCCGTAGATTTTTATAGCATTAGATATTTCATTCATCAGAGCTGCGCTACTGGTATCGAAATGGACACCTAACATACCCACTGGGAACTGGGGATGAGCATCCTTTTTTTCAATGACTGATTGACTGACAACCCATACATAGTTTTCGCCAGTTAACTTCAGATCTTCAGCAGCTCTAAGAATAGTGATTGCTTCAGCTTGCGTGGCATAGAGGAGCATTACTCTTGCCTCGCTATTAACAAGTTCCATCAAGTCACTAGTACGCGTTACAACAACCGAATTGAGGATGGTAAATTTAAAATGATCATGCATTTCAGCTACACGCTCCCTTACAGCTTGAACAAAATCATCATGACCGGCTATCTGGGAGGTGACTACCGAAAACTGGTGCCATTTGTAACGTTCTAATATGCTCAACATAGCAGCACTTTGATGTTCTATACTTGGAGCTAACTGAAGTTGAAGTGTTGATTGCGAGGCACGTCTCTCCAGGCCAGAATTATCCGCATTCCACGATATCACCGGTATACCCAAATAACCAGCAAGCTGTAAAAAATATTGTGCCGACGCAGTGCTGTGACCAAATTGTTCATTATTCATCATGTATAAAATGGCAGAAACATTGAACTGAAGAAATTCTTTACACAGGGTACTCAGAATTGCTGAACATCCATTTAAAATATTTGAAATGCAAGAAGAAGAAATAAACAAAGAAAATCCATTAGATAAAGATAAAGTGTACTAAATCGTCAAGATTTATTGCAAATATATTTCTTAAAGTTTCAACATCAATTCTTATTCAGTTTGAACTTAAAAACAAAAATTCTACAGCACGTATTATAGATCTTGACAATTAATGGGTCGATTATGGATGTCAGCCAAACTTCAGTTCAGCCGAATTCACCCATTTTGTTCATACAAAATGTTTCTCCGGAAAAAATTTATTTTATATAAAGATTGACATCTGTCAAAAGGAAAGAACGTTAAGCTCAATATAAAATAAATTTTGTCCGAACAACATGGGTGAAATCAGCTTTAGGTTGCCAGTTGCTGAAAATGATATTACTAATGGCAACTGACAACTCAGAGCTATTAATTTCAGTTGCTATTTAGTGATTTTCTGGCAACCAAAAATTTTTAGTTGCCGGCTGGCAAGGCAACTGAAGTTCGATTTCTTTCCATAATCGACCCATAAGAAAAAAAAAATGTTTTTTATATCATTCAGGGTATATCAATAAGATGCTCTTGTTGGCAAATTAGTGCAACAGAGTAACTATTTGGTAAAAATCATTAAAGAAACCTGGGGAAACGAAGAATTCTACGCAACCATCTCCTGGAAAACATGGGTCTAAAATGTATTTCGAGATTACAGAAGTTACAAAATATGTTGCAAGTGACTTAAAAGGCCTATCCACTTGCAATATCATTGTGCAATTTTTTGTATTGTACAATAATATCGCCAATGTGTATGTCATATTTGAAGGTGGCGCAATATATTGGCAAATAACATAAGACCTATGATTTTGATTGTACAATAAAGAAAATTGTATAATGTGGTGGCAACATTGTTCAGTGTTACATTTACTTTTTCACTGTCAGGAAAATTGGACAATATTTTCTTTGAAAATACTGTGCAATAATATGTACAATAACATATGCAATAATATATGCAAACATATTACGTAACTGGTATGGTGATTCAGCCTTGTTCAACAAACATTTGACCAAAAAATTTGAGGATTATCCTTAGTGGTTCCTAAATTATGACGCCTTTATTATAGGAAATATTAAAAAAAATGCTTGAAGCAGTTTGTGGAACAACGACGTATACTTAATATTTTATCAATACACTAAATATTGATACTCATACGCCATTTTAAAAGCTATCTCACTTCTAACCAGAGTAGGAAAATAAACTAAACGAAACGTTTGTTTTCGTTTTGTTTTTTATTTTTCGAAGTGTAAAACAAACAAAACTCAATAACAACGAGAATGATAGCCCCTTTTAGTTTCGTATTGTTTGTGCTTGTGTACACAAAATGTACATTAACTTAAATGTACGCAGCTAGAAAAGAAAAGAACAAAGACAAAATTGAAAAGCTTTAAGAAAATACATTTGCAAACGTTTCCCTATTGATTTGCTCATCATAGTAGAGAATGTGTTAATATATTTATGTTAAATACAATGAACCATTCAACGAAATACATTTCTGCTTTTGTTTTGTTTGCAATTGTACGATTGAAACGGGATATTCAAGCACGCAGAAGAGTGAAAAGCCAATTGTGTTGTTTTCATTTTTTGTCATTGCAAAAGTATTTGTTTTGGTTTTGCTCATGTACGAAACGATTAAAAATATTTTAAAAGTTTGTGCCTTCGCATGAAACGTTTGCGAGAAGTTTTGTTTGTTTGCATACTCTGCTTCTAACATATTTTGGGATTTCCGCATGGGGTCCAGGTAGGGTTGCCAGATTCAAATGGTACACTAGCTTGACATTTCATTAAAGTCAGCTTGATTTTTAAAAGAGAACTTGGCACATTAATATTTGTAAAACAAAGCAAAACAGGCGAACAACAAAATATTTTCTGAGGGAGAAGAACGCTCTCTTGTAAGAAAACTAAAAGCTAACACCTTCTTAAGTATTCCAGAACTTGCTTCTATAGCTGAAAGTGGCTTTAGTAAGAAAGCATGCTCATCAACAATTTGAATAATGGATAATAATCTTAAGCACAAGGACTACAAAGTAATATGTATCATGGCTGTTACATAATATGTTCCATGCCATGGAAACACTATGAGCAAATTGTGGTATTGTCTCAATAAAATAGACCAGTAGCACATGGTTTCCCGAAAATCTGAACCAAAAAGACCCCATATTAGAAGAATAAAAAAAAATACAAGAGACTGCTCACAAAAGATTAATTTAAGGAACATTGTTTTAAGTTGTAAACAGTTTTGGTCTTGTATACTGAGATATTTTTTCATAAAATTTTTGAAGTTATTTCTTTTAGCCCCGACCAAAAATAAGGGGTGTTATAAGTTTGTAGTGTGTCCACGTACAGAAAGCCGTGCAAAAAGTACTATCTAATATTTTAAAACGTTTACAGCAGAAGTATAAAACTTGTTCAAATGAAAAAATATATTGACAATTAGAGCAAAATTTTACAATAAATATATGAATTTGTTGGTCCTTTTTTACTTGTATTGTAAAATTTTGCACTACATTTAAATAGAAAGTAAATTACTATAGACATAATCAGTATAAATAATAAGTTGTCATAAATTACTGCTCTTCACTGTAATACTGCAAGTTCAAATATATAAGTACATACATGTGTACATTAGAGTGACCCTTATTTCGAAAAAATTCGATTTCTCCCAGTCTCACCCTAGAGTTTGGTGGCAATGGGAAAAAAACTGATCCTGCCAAGGTTTCAGGTCAATCTGGTGCGGATTAGGCGAGGCGTGGACCCGATCGAATTTGGGAAAAACCATAAAATGTTATTTTCTTGCCTGATAACTTCCAAAATATTATTATAAAAAAAAAAACTTTTATAGCAGGAAAATGTTGCTTGTGAAGTTTTCAATATTTTATACTCTATCAACTTTTCTGTACATTTAATAGCTAATAAATATAACATTTTCGAGCAACATTAGCTAATTTTAATGCTTTATTCGTCCTACCAGCTCGAGACAACTAAAATACAAATTTAAAAGGTTTGGAATGGAGCAACTTAAAACGGTTTCTTATATAATTTAAGCCGCTGAATCCGTCCGTACCTGCATTCAGTTTTTTTTTTGGTTCTAATTTTCGAGATATACGCTTCTTTTAAATGAAGCAGCTGCACAGCAAAAGTTAATTTAACTGGAAACAAAAACTTGAAACAAAAATGCTAATTTAAGAACAATATTATCTTACAGTATTACAATGATTATATTACAAGGATTAGTTTTAGAGATTAAAAATATAAAAATTTTGGTATTTTTCTAAAGCTTATATATATTTCAAACAGAACAAGCCACCATATTTCACCAAAATCGATGCACTAAAATGAGAATTTCCAATTTCTCAGTCCTTTTTCTGGTTTTCTCTAAACATATAAGATCTTTCACTATGCCATTTCGTTCTTAACACTTGTAATAGTTTGGGTCAATTCTGTAAGAAGGCTATTTGCCTTAATGCCGATAGTTTCTTCTACAAAATAGTTTGCTTCCGAGTTCTGGCACATAAAAATCTGTGTTCAGTTACTACAAAAATATATAAAATTTTGTTAACTCGATTAATTGGTTAATAACCCGGTTTAATCGCTTACCGAAAATATCTAAATTTAAATTAATCGAACTGGATGAATACCCTAACACATACATACGTACTTTAGACGTGTTCTTGTGTATGTAAGAGTTAATAGAATTGTCTTTAGTATTGAAGTGATATCTCCTTTTTTAAATCCATTAATTTTATTTAGAAATGAACACACTCCATCCATTCAATTGCTTTCACCTTAAAATATATATTATCACAAGTTATCACCAACTCTTAAAAGTGGGTGATATTGTAAATGTTTGTAAGTTTAAGAAAAAACACTTCTGGCCTTTCTCCTTTAGATTAACCAACAGCGATTTATAAAAGTTCTTTTCAATGACAATATATATAGAAAACTTTATTCTGTAATATATTTTCTTGTATTTTTTTCTTCGCGTTATGCCTTAGCTCAAGAGCATTAATAGAACTCAACAAAAAGGAAAATGTTTACGAAAATGAACACTTTTATATACAGAATCGAGCAATAAAGTAGCAGAATTATTGAAGAAAATTGTTAACATTTTTTAATAATTTTCTGACACTCACAACCAGGAATCAAAATTTCCGGTAGTTCATTGGACCCATATAGTATATGTATTTATTTGTAGTGTACTGGGAGAATTCAGAACATTTAATTAATGCTTTTCGAATATTAATCTGGGTTCTGGATTGGGGCAACGGAAAGTTATTTCTTATGTTATTTAAGGCGCTAAAATCAAATCTGTACTCGGAATTTTTATTGTTTTTTTAATGATTTTTTTAGATACAAACATTTAAAAAAAATATAACATTGATACCAATTCCACTATATATCTGAATGTTGGCACGGCTTAAAGATAATATTGTTGTCGAATTTCAGATTTTGTTATAAACGTTACATTTTATTTTAAGCCCACATGACTATAACATTAATTTCCATAAGTTTTATGTTAAATAATCATTTAAATCATGATGAATTAAAATTAAATTCATTTTACATACGATGGGTATTTATTAAGTGTATAGCTAAAGTAAAGTTTGAAGCTGTTGTGGCTGCAGTGGTTAGCGCGTGCACTATCATGCAAGTGGCACTAGTTTAAATCTTGGATGCGGCGGCCCACTACATAAGAAAGTTTTCTGATGTCTATGCTAATAACCATCACGTGAGTAAAAAAATTAATAAAATTGCTAACTTTGAAAATTTAAAGTGTCTATATATGAGTAAGTAGTCCACTTGCAAACAACGCTAAGTTGAAAAGAATAAAAATTCGCTAAAAGCCGCCATTTTATTTGTTGTTTGAAGTTTTAATCGATTTTCTGTAAATTTCGATATATAAACATAACTCTCTGTATATTACATTAGAATTGCAATATGTTTCGTTGCCCGCTTTAGAAAACCCTTTAATTTGTAACTGTCATATATTTGTTGTAGTAGCGGCAAACGTCTTACATATTCTGTGAAAATTTCAGGTCCGTAGCTCTTATGGTTCCCGAGAAAACAACCTGTGACAGACAGACAGACATGTGTACGGAACCCTAATAACAAGCAATATAAAATATTTTAGAGCGCTTGAAGTAGGAATCGCATGAGAAACCCTTTATAATTTCGATTTCATTGCGGACTTGTCGTTAATATCGCAAGAAGTCAATAGTGCTTCCACCCTTGTATGTAGGCCTTTTCGTACAAGCGGAATATTGGTCGTAATTGTTGGTTTAACTAAAATATTTTCATAGTACTGATTGTGTAACAAAACAATGAAGAGCAACGTAAAAGGTAAAATCCATAAAAGTTAAATTGAATTTCCCGAAAATTCCCGAACAAAATTTGCCGCCATTCGTTTTAAAATGTTCTACAAAAATGTTAGCCGTGTTATTTTACATAGAAGTGCTGATCACGTCTTATACGGTAAAAGTATTTTCTACAAGATATACAATGCAAAAGGAGGGAAAATTTAACTACCTCTAATATAAATCCCAGATGTAAACTTTCAAATCGCCGATACACGTATGTATTTTTTTGGGCAGAATCAGTTGTAAAAACCTTGTTATTTAAGTTTTTGCCATTTTCGTATATCTTAGAAAAATTAAAATTTTCCAATTTTGCTTAAAAAATATGTATTTTTCATCATTGCGGTATGAATAATTCTGAAACCATTCAGTATATGTAAAAAGAAGATTAGAATGGCTTAAAGGTAATTTTATTTCAAATTTGTTCGTGTTTGGTGTAAGGAAATTGGATAACCCTTTTCCAAGATATGATAAAATCGGTGGAGCAACGTCTCAAAAACTCGATTTGTTGCAAAAATCAGGTAATTTCACATTATTGTGAATAAAATAAATATTTATTAATCGATTTTCGTCAAATAAAGCTTATTTTATTTGTGGTATATGTAACTTTATGGTCACTGGTTAAAAAAGTGACATTTTGCAATTTTCGATTTTTATAAATCTTTAAAAATTAAAAATATTTAGATTTTGCGATCATTGCGGTCTGAATAATTCTGAAACCATTGAGTATATAAAAAATGATGCTATAACTGATTTAAGGTAATTTTATTTAAAGTTTTCTTTCATTGGACTAAAATTGCGGACTATTAAATTCAAAAAGTGAACCAATGGAGGTGTTTTTATACACAAATATAGTGCAGAAGAGCTTTGGATAAGTCCAGTAAAAATACTACCAAATTAATATGTATGTATCTATATTGATGTAGTTTCCCTAACAAATGAACATAGTCGAAATACAAATTTTATAAAGTATGCATCATTTTATATATATCTAATATCATATTAGACTTTATAAACAAGTTTTTTTTCGCCGCTTTACTGCTAAAACATGTTCCTGAGCAAAAAATTATATACATTTTATTTATTAAATTATTGATCAGGAGACAATGGAAAACGAAGACAAAAAATTTGGCTCAAATATGAGAAAAAATAGAACAAAAAAAAAACACTAAAAGTACTCTCCTGTAAAATTTGTGAAATGGTAGTTAGTTACGTCAGTTGGCCATGTTAGCGATGAATTTTTTGCCCTTATGGGCAGTGTAGCCAGATGAGGTGATTTGGCCCCAAATTGGGGATTTTAACTTTTATTTGGCTACATCTTTTCGTGGGGAGGGATTTGGGGATATATATACATAGTTAATACACAAACCGATTCGTTGTGAAGCAGCTCTTATTATACAACCCATTTTGATAAAACGTGTACCATTTTAAACATATTTTTCCTGGCATGTGTACAATTTATATTTTGCTAAAATCGGTTCAGTATTTTGGGAGCTATAAGCGTTTAAAGTTGCTATTAATGTATACATACCTATTACCTATGCATGTTGTTTAAATAAAAGTCACAAAAAACAACAAAAATAAACAAAACATGTATGGATGTGTTGTTGTCCAACTGGTTTTGCAAAAACAGTAACAACAATGAGACATTTGTATGTATGTATGTATATATGTATTAGGGCCAGCAAAAATTTTGTTTTGTTTTTTTCACTTCATACTCTAAAAATAGGTTGGTAGACACCTCAAAAAAATTCTCTCCAAATATGAGCTCTCAATTGTAATAAGAAGGTCCTCCGCCTCCCTGGTTTTTATTTTTTCGTTATTATTAGAGAGAAAAATTCATATCTCGATATTTACTATTTGGAAAAAAATATCTCGTCTCATATATTTGTAGGAAATTGAATTCTCTACAAAAAAGGTCCCACACAATTTTTTTGTAAACCTCACCGCTCAAAATTTATTAAAGGTTGAAGTTTGACTATTTTCAGGCAGATTTCTTTTTTAATAAATTTTATAACTCGTTAACTAAAAATTATTATGATACGCACAAATCATAATTTTATAGAAAATTTACTGCTCTACAAAAATGATATAACATGATTAGTCGATAAAATTAACCGTCAAAAAGTTATTCATTGTCAAAATTCAATGCACACTACCTGTCCGTCTGTCTGTCTGTCTGTCTGTCTGTCACAGGCTGTTTTTTTCGGGAACTGTAAGAGCTACGGACTTGAAAATTTCAGAGAATATATAACACTTTTGCCGCTACAACAACAAATATATGACAGGTAAAAATTAAATGGTGTTCTAAAGCACGCAACGAAACATGTTAAATACTAAAAAATACATAGTATCCTTCTTGCAAACTCTTGAAATTAAAAAAAAAACGCTGAAGCTACAAAATAAAAATAAAAAATAAAAACGAAAAATCGCCAAAATTAAAAAAAACGCTTAAAGGAAAAAAGCACCAACATTAAAAAAGATCGCGAAAGCGCAAGAAATCACCAAAACTAAAAAGATCGCAAAAAAATATTAAAAAGTGTCAAAACCGAAAAAAGTCGTCAAAACGAAAAAAAACTCGAACACATAAAAAAATCGCAAAATCCTAAAATATAATAAAAAAACGAATAAATTCGCCAAAAATGAAAAAACCCACCAAAAAGAAAAAAGCGCCAAAACAAAAAAATTGCCAAAACTAAAAAAGAGCCAAAAACCGACAAAATATCCAAAACGAAAAAAATTTCAAAACCAAAAAAATCGCTAAAACTAAAAAAATCACCAAAAAGCCAAAAATATCTAAAGCCGAAAAAGCGCCAAATATGAAAAAAGCACCAAAACTAAAATAAATCGCTAAAACTATAAATATTGTCAGAAAGAGGAAACACGTCAAAACAAAAAAAAAACGCCAAAACCAGAAAAATTGCTAAAACGAAAAAGCGCCAAAAACACGAAAAATCACCTAAATAAAAAAAGCGCTAAAAAAATGGCAAAAAGAAGAAGTGGTTAAACAAAAGAAAAAGTACAAAAACAATCGCCAAATTAAAATAAAGGCATAACTAAAAATCGACAAAACGAAAAAGCGCTTAAACGAAAATATCATAAAAATGAAAAACCGCTGAAACTAAGAAATCACTCAAATTAAAAAAATCTCAAAAAAAAATCGTTAAAACGAAAAAAAGGTAAAGCAAAAAAGAACTCAAAACGAAAAAATTCCCCAAAAACAAACTAAAATCGCAAAACAAAAAAAATGGATTTATGAATATGTGGTATTCGAGTCAAAATCGCACTTTACTGAATTTATTTAATTTCAGTGTAGGAAAGCTACTATCAATAACTTATTATATAGCCACACAATATATAATACAAGTTTGTATTATGTATTGTGTGGCTATTTGTAAAGAGATTTTTACGATGTTGAATAATTTTTCTATGAACCTTAATGAAATTATTTATATCTAGAAATCGGACGATTGTGTCGTCCGTTTTCGTCGTTTGATATTATTAAATTTTACATTTTCCTTTGTATTGTAACTACGACATATTTACATATTTTTCAAGTAAATTATTTTGTATATTTCAATTGAGGAGGAAGTTAGGATTGAAAATCTAATAAATAAGTGAGTACAAGTTAAACAATACGGGCGGATATATGCATAAAATAGTAAAATAGGACTTAAAAAGAAGACGAAATATATTTTTATCCTCTAATGTTACTTCCAATAAAATTTTAAATACATGTTGATGGTGTTGCATAAAAGGGATAATCTCGCACCATTTTACATAGCAGATTAGGCCTTACGGAAATATGTTTCAAAATTGGTACAAGATCACTTGATCTGTTCCAAAAGTTGGAAAAGTAAAAAAGTTGAAATTTATTAAAATCAAACCGTAAAATGGCCAAACATTCAAAAATCGCTTCAGAGAAAAAATTTTGCATATAATTCCAGTAAAACAAATAGTATTTATCGCGAATGTGACTAATATTTGCAAAATGTTGTTATCACTTATCTATAGTACAAGAATGATAATATGTTCCCATTTTTTTAGTCGCTTAAACATTAGAACTGTCTTTATGAATGATTTTAATGTGCAAATAGAATCGATAGAAAAGCTTTCGGAGTAAAACAATAAGTTTTGAGTCTTTTACTCCACTGGCTCTTCGCACCCGTTATCAGCAAAAACAGAAGTTGATGAAACAAATTTCACGAAAATTCCGTATAAAACTTGTTCTAATAATTAGTTAACATACAATTTTAATACGACAGGAAAAAATATTTTTCAATTGAAATATGGTGTTTATTAAAAAAATTATTTTGGAGGCAAATTTGGGAATTTTTCTTTTTGAAATGAAGATTTTTGGGAACTTCATTCTTTAAGTTGGACACACAAGGTAAAATGTTTCTGGCAACACTGCTTACAGAGTAATGTGTATTAAATCGAGTAACAGAATTAATGCACAAAGTCAAACACCAAACTCCTACTTAAGTTGGGTGAAAGGGATTTGGGTTTAAATACACTTATGTAACTTTTGAAACAAAGTTTGGTAATAAATCAAATAGTAAAGACGTAACTTTTAAAGATTTTTCTATATGTATATTGTATACGAGTCAATATCTATGTATGCATGCATGTTTTTTCAGCAAGTCTAGAAAAATGTTAAAAGACAAACTAACAAGCCAAGAAATAAGAACGTTCAATAAACTTGTTCTGTATGTAGTTGGAGACCTTTATTCATAGTTTTAACATACATATTGGTTAATAAAAAATATATATAATAATAAAAAGAAAAAATATAACGATAAACAATTAATCTACTAGTTGACAATAATCGTTACTGTGAACTGGAGACAAAGTAAGCTAAAGCGGATATTGGAAACGGTAATGAGTATCTTGTACTTTTACAGAGGAAGGCTCTTCTTTAACTCATGAGTCATGACATTAATGCGATCCTTAAAGAAATTAAGTTTTTGAAATGATCTGACTGCTCTATTTTATTTTTCTTTTAACTTAAAGCTTACTGTTGGTTATAGCTTTTTTACACTATCTCGCAAGCCGTTCGACTTCTGTAGAAAATGCAATCACTTAAACGAACCAACCAAACATCCCAATATGAAACGTTGTAGGCTTTTCTATAAGAAATTTTTGGGGGAAAAATGAAAATGATTAATTTCGAAAACATCGTAAATTTTAAATTTCATTTACCCAGCAAAAACTTAGCATATAATATAGCTGTGCACGGATATATTCGTAGGTACTCGTATGTATGTTTGTGTGTGCATGTATGTATGTTTTTTCGTATTTATGGATGTATATATGGATAAATGTGTGTAGATATGGTTGTGTGTATGTATATACATTCACATACATTTATGTATACATGCATACATACAAGAAAACATACATTCATATACACCCAAAATACATACCAAGGCATATTCATTACAGGTACCACCGTAACTAAAGCAAATACAACACCAAAAAACACATGTATTTTGTTGGTAGAAATACCCCAGAAATATGTCAAATCCATTATCTGTGAGTCGCACACATTCATAAGCTCTCACAAATGTACTAACACATTCCCGTTGTTGATACAAAAATCCCAGACATGTGTCAAAATCTATTGTCTGTGTGACGCACACATTCTCAAATTTACTAAAACAGCTGTTCTTTTAGTGGTACCTGCTCAATCTACCTTGATACATACCAGTACATTTCCGAGTACCTACGAATATATTCGTGCACAGCTATAGCATATAATTTAAATTTCAACAACTTCCTACAATTGGGCGGTTTTCAAGTTTTAAGCACCGAACAAACCACGATCCATTTTTATATACATACATACGTATCGACGTATCGTATTCAAACCCCTTTCATCGTTTATTGATATTTTATTTAAAAATCTTTGTTCCAAAATATATTTTAAAGTCCAGGACTCAATCTTGAGTGTAATTTATTTTTAAAATTTTGCATTATTGGCAATTATATGAAAGATAGAGGGTTTTGTTATTCGAAAATAATCAATATGTTATTAGATAGAAGATTTTGCATAGTGAAAAAATGTTATTTCACGAATTCATTAAATTTTTAACAAATAATATATATAGTTTTTTATTGTGACATCAATTTTTAAATTAAAAGAAAGTACTTATATTTTTGATGTAAACGTCTATATTGTAATGGGTCTTGTTAAGGTCTAAATTTATTCCCACAATTTTACATCAATCCCGAAAATTATTACTTTAATCCCCCTTAAAGTTTTCCCTATAATATATATCTGTACTGCATGTTGTGGATGCAGTACAATTATCTATCTCTTTTCTTTGAGATGCGATATTAAATTTTCGTTAAATAACAAACCTTGTCGTAGATACTTATTTCCGCAATCTGACCAAGAAAGTTTTTGGTTCTTGTATTTTTAACCTTGAAACTGGTAAGACATTCCGTTCCCCAGAATTTAAGTAAATAAATAATTGTTTCCAATTTCTTACACAAAGTATTTTGTTCTTTTCTTTTATTTCATTTCGTGTGGAAATAAATTGTTTATTTTCCTTAGTAACAAAATTGGTTTTGGGCTCAGAGATTAAGAAATCTCCATTCATTCAGATTTACATTTTCTCCTGATTCACTCATCTTGGAAAGACGTGATCTATACAGTTTGTTTTGGAACATCACGAGCAAAAAGAAGTACTTTTCTAGTAGAATTGTAAATAATTTTTAACATTTTTTCTATTTATTTATTTTTTGTGATTTGGTAACTGAATTTTTGCTGTGTAAATAAAGTCCCTAATGTGCAAAAGTGAAAAAAATAAAAAAATATATTTTAGGAATTTATTTTAAAATTACTGAAGCTTAATTTACAAAAAGTTTTTTTGTTGGCCTGTCGTCCCACCTTAATACATAGTTGAAAACCAAGAATGTGGTTAAATCCTTGTCATACAAATAATCATTTAATTTCGTTAATTGTAGGCATTAAATAATAAACACATCATTAAAGTTCACACCCAAATGAAAAGGTCCTTATAAATATTTAATGTTTATTTCAATACCTGAACACTTCATGTTAAATGTTTGATTTTCTTAAATAAATATTTAACACAGTTGGCTGAGGCAGTAACCACTGTAAAACCAGGGAGGAATTAAAAGAGTACTTTTCTTTTATTTCGATAGCACAAATAAATTCAAAATTTTTTATGTACTTAGAAAAAATTCATATTTTTATCCGACTTTAAGAAAGTCGGATAAAAAGTCATAAACTCAGATCTAATACCATATTGTAAAATAAAATAGGTTCATGAAAAGTTTGAAATTGCAGTTGATGAGTAGCAAATTGTAACGTGGATTTTGTCGTCGGCTGAGGTAACTTAGTCGCGTCCAGGGTCTACTTACGGATCCACAAACCTTAAGTAATAAGACCTTTGATTTTCCCTTTCTGGGGGCAAAATAAAATAATCTTTTTATTGAATATTCTTTCTTCTATATCTAGTTGTTTAATTTAATACGAAGATAGCTATGATAACTTAAACATAATCGGGCGTCAGATAGAATCGGTTTATGACAGGCACGGTTCATACAGCTTGAGGCGATAGGCTAGTAAACAATAGGTTCAGGTTCGGGGCTTTAGGCTCGTATATGGCGGGTTCGGGTCGTATATTTTCAAGCGGCTCGTTCGTGGAATAGTAAATCGGCTAATAGTATTTGGGTTCGCATGCACCTTAATATCGGAGTTTACAGGTTGGCAGCTTTACAGGATCGCAGGTGTACGGGTTCGGTGATAACAGGCTCGGAGATATCAGGTTCGGGGATAACAGGTTCGGAGATGACAGGTTCGCGGATAACAGGTTCGGAGACACCCGGTTCGATGATCGCTCGTTCGACGATTTCAAGTGCGACGAATAACAGGTTCAAGTTACATACGTACAATCATTCTTAAACTAATGCCTACAATATTACAATCGGTACTTAGCCTAGAGAACAGTCAGCCGAAGCCGCTGTGAGAACAGACAACCGAAGTCGCTGTGAGAACAGTCAGACCGAGGTCCGCTGTGAGAACAGTCAGCCGAAGCCGCTGTGAGAACAGTCAGCCGAAGCCGCTGTGGGAACAGTCAACCGAAGTCGCTGTGAGAACAGTCAGACCGAAGTCCGCTGTGAGAACAGTCAGTCGAAGCCGCTGTGAGAACAGTCAGACCGAGGTCCGCTGTGAGAACAGTCAGCCGAAGCCACTGTGAGAACAGTCAGCCGAAGCCGCTGTGAGAACAGTCAACCGAAGTCGCTGTGAGAACAGTCAGACCGAAGTCCGCTGTGAGAACAGTCAGCCGAAGCCGCTGTGAGAACAGTCAGCCGAAGCCGCTGTGAGAACAGTCAACCGAAGTCGCTGTGAGAACAGTCAGACCGAAGTCCGCTGTGAGAACAGTCAGCCGAAGCCGCTGTAAGAACAGTCAACCGAAGTCGCTGTGAGAACAGTCAGACCGAAGTCCGCTGTGAGAACAGTCAGCCGAAGCCGCTGTGAGAACAGTCAGCCGAAGCCGCTGTGAGAACAGTCAGGCCGAAGTCCGCTGTGAGAACAGTCAGCCGAAGCCGCTGTGTAAAATTTATAGCTCCTCTTTAGCCGAGGCCAAAGAGCAGTGCAAAAAATTGGTGACTGCCTTTTCCACTACGGAAATCCCAGTCGATTCTTGTTCAGAATCAGATAGCAAATTCTTGTCCTGTATGAATCGCTCCAGATTGTGTGCCAACCTAATCTACTTATGCTAAACATTTTATGAACTAAACGAGAGTTATTAACGGAAAAGGTTAAAACTAGATACCCTGAAGTTCTTATAATTCATACTACCCTGCAGCTCTTAGATTTATATTATATTATTATTTTATTAAATTATATTATTTTATTATTATACCATATTATTCTTCCTTATTATTCCTGCTATTTTATTATTATTATTTTGTTAGTATTACACTTATAACTACAAATTATGAACGTGAAAATAGCTTTGTTATTTCAACGTTACAAAATTTAAAATAAGCCGGAATTGGTTAAGAGAACATTAAAAAAATAATTTGCTCTTATCAAAGTTAAAACACTAACAAAATAAAAAAATGATTTGGAGGACGTTCATGGCATTAAGGGATAAATTAATTTTAGCGTGGCCGTACTTCCATTCAGAACCTCAATCAGAACAATTTAGAACCTCATTCGGAATGCCCAGTTAAAGCAGTTACTGCGAGCATCATCGATAAAATCCGCTATATAGCTTTGAGTGACCAAGGAGAGAAAATAGGTCGTTAACAAATCACAATTTTTAGTGCTTCTCATTTTTTTCAAGACAAAATCGGATAGGAAAAAGATATTTGTTTATTATAGAGAATAAAAGCAATAATTTTATTGATTAGTAGTAGTATTTTCATGACTTAGTAGCTTTTTGTTTCTCATCTGATTAAAGAAATTTTTTGTATCACCTGCAGAAACTCTCATGTATATCCATAATAATATGGCAAACATATTATGTTTGGCAAAGCAATTTATGAGACTTGGACGAAATCTGAACTTTATAGTCGAAACCATAACAACTCCATTTTTGATATTTCTTGGAACCTTATTAAGAATTCTAAGATTCTCAGAAGCAAATCCTACTTTTCTTTGCAAAATTTAATTCGAAAATATCAATATGTAGTACAATGATCTTATAGCACACTTTTGCACTTTCGACATAAAAATTATGCAAGTCGGTGTCCGATTGTTGTCGAATCCACTTTATTCTCAAGATTTGGCTTTTTTCTTGTTTCCGAAATCGTACTTTGTTTAAAAAAGTTGGAGAATCACTGGATGAAGTGTATGTCACTAAAAAGCATTTATGTAAAAAATAAAATACAAATGACAAAAGAAAAGTTTTTCTAAGTATATAATAAGAATATCTAATTATTAACTTTAAAATGTAAAAACGAACACAAAAATTCTTTCATTTTTAAATGATTCCTTATTATTAAAATATAATAAGTGACTTGCTGTTGACATTCCTTTCATTCACTACAGACAAATTATTCCAACAATTTGAAAAAAAAAACTTGCAATAATAATCTTAGCAGAAGATTCAATATAATTTACTTTAATTTTCTTCCTTTACTTCAGCATTGTCTTGTCTTCTCTTTTTTTTAAACACTAAATTAGTTTTTAATTTAAAAATCTACAGCAACATTTAGAATGGCAACGTTCACCCAATGAAGAAGAGAATATCTAAATATTTATTAGATTAATACAACCAAATAAAGCGTTAATATAAAAGCAAATAAATTTCTATTAATTTTCATTACCGTTTGGGCTTCTCTTTTAGTAACATATTTAAAAGCATATGAAGCAAACGGTTTTCAACCATTGTTTGTATTTTTGCTTCCCCTTTTGCTTTTTTTTTTACTAAATATTTGGGGAATTGCTAGACATTATGTTGTTTTCATAAAACATTAAATACGAAGGAACTTAAAAGAGTGTAGTGTTCGCTGACCTAGAATTTATGAATTTTATAATAATTATTTAATTGATTTCATTTCGCCTTTTTTTCAAGAGAAAACGAAAATAATTAAAAGTGTTTCTCTATAAATAGAGTAGAATATTGTTAATTTAAATACATTTTTATTTCTTTAAAATAAACACGGATGGCATCAAAGAATGTAATTAAAAGCATTTTCGTATAAAGAGTGCAGAATTTATTGTTAAATAACTCTGCAGTTTTGTGTCATCTCAGCAAATACAAATGAATTCAATTTAATTTTATCATTCAGACAAATTTACATACATGTTTTTATGAATGTATTTGTGAATTATTAAAACATAAAAATTAACAACAATAATACATTTAATATCCTGGCCGATTTCCGTTAGTATACACAGTCACGGATATTTTTGATTTCTTTGCTCATGTCTTTTACATATTTAAAAAACAAACGCTGTTGGTCTCTTTGTTTAGTGTGAAAATTATTTTTTATTAAATGATGAGAAAGATGACAGCAATGATGATGAAGGATGTGGTGTAGATGTTCTTTTGTGCAGGAATATAACAATCTTATCGAAAATGGAATTTACCACAAATATGTTCATGAGTATGCGTAAGCACATAATAATATCTGAGTATATATTCACACAAACACACACACAGTGTGAATTTCCCCTTTACTATTTCTTGTCTCTCGTTCTTTTTATCCAGCAAAATATCACTGTTGTATTTTTGCCTTTTTTGTAAAGATGTCACATCCTTAACAAAATAATTATGGATTTTTCTCTTTAGACTACAAATAATCCAATTTCAATATGTTTTAAATATGATTCCTAACTTATTGTTATTTTAAGTGGTTATACACGTGAGTTATTTTGTTATATATTAAGTGTAAGATGATGCCGTCTGCCATCAACATAAAGAGTCAGACGTACATAATATGTTTCTTGGGATGGGTCGATTTTTTTTACAGCTTCATCCTAAAAACCATGGGTCTCAACTGGATTCCGTAAACTGAATGTTGTAAGGTCGTATAGGACCAAGTTCAGTCACCTTCAACTAACAAGTGGTTCCCAATAGAAATGAACGATCCCATGATTTTTAAAGAACATCGTGAACAGTGAACAAGTATAACAAGGTAATTATCAAGAACATACATGCATCTCTACAACAAAACATTTTATATTTTTTTTCACTGAAGAAATATACCAAGGCAGATTTAATTACGCCTTAAGGTATACTTTGAAGTTTAGAAAGAAATAAGAGAACACAAGAAATAACAATATTATTCGTTTAAAAAAGAAACGCCATTACCCAAACAAACAGTGAAATATCATAAATTTGAGTACGTAACAAATAGAAAAGAACGACTGCGCAAGTAGCAATGATTTGACACATTTGGTCTACACTGTGATTCGTGATTTTTCAGTAACAGTGATTAAATCACAGGTACAGAAATATCGCTGATCTCTAGTTCCCAAATTATGGTGTCTATTATGAGTAACATTCGATTTTCGATTGTGGTCGAATTAACTGATCGCGTTTTAAACCTATAAATTTCTTAAAATTTACTGATTGCGTTTTTTAAAGCATTCTGGTAGTCAAATTTTCCGTACTTTTATTCCTATCGTTTTTGTTTTACCATCTCCAGATGCCGTTCATTTTATATTTAAATTTTGCAGCGATAAAGTTGTCATACCTCAAAAAGGTCCTTTAAAGTTTTTTACACGCAAAGCTACCACTAGGCTTTACAATCTGCAGCATATTGTTAAAGAATTACACTGAATTAATTCAAAGATAGGCAGATCGCTTTATTCTTCTTAAGAAAAAAAGTATCTAAATCTAGAATCGGGCTTTTTCTCAAATGTATAAACTGATTTTGAAAACTGTAAATATAAATCCAATCGTAAAAAAATATGCAGCATGGTATTTAATGTATCAATAAAATAGTGCATCAGATGATCAATATGGAATAGAAAAAATCGTTAAGAAAAAGACAAAAAACTAAAAAATATACTTAGTCCGGAGACTGATTGGTAGTAATGTTACCCAGCCAGTCAAAAGGCCCCGATATAGAAACTGGGTGTTTTTGCAGACAAGCTATATAAATCGCTTCGCGGGTTGTGTTTGTGAATTTAAAAATAAATAAAATAAAAAGAATTTAATATGGATGTGAAAGTTTATTTAATTATTGGCTCTTTCTTTTGTAGAGAAAAATGCTACATTTTTCACTCTTCTCAGTGAAAATTTGCAATATAATGAATTTTTGAAATACTGAATTTATTATAACTTATATCAAAACTTGCCAGGATACATTTTTAATTTAAATGTATGCTAGTTTGCTATTTTCCATAAAAAGTTAAAGAATTTTTACAGTTTGCCTAGAAAAGAAAACGACAAAGGCTAACGAAAATTTAATGCGAAATCGACGAATTTTTTTTTATATAATTACCAAAGAAAGATTTTACCAAAAAAAGATTTTACCAAAAAAAAAAGTTTTAGCCTACCATCCTACCAAACGAAAAAATTCCTACCAAATTTGGCAGGAACCTACCAACAATGGCAACGCTGCCTGGTACTATAAATATTTATTGTTTGTTTACAAATTTATAAAAGAAAAAAATTTAATTAATTATCAATTAACATGACTATGAAATTAAAATAAAATAATTTACAAATGGTGTTTGTAAAAAAAAAAATACAAAAATACCTACATTTTCAATAACTTTTACGTTCGATTGGAAATTCGTTATACAACGAAATTTTCGACAGTTCTGCCAGCTCACAATACGAATTTGACATTCGATAATCGATGTTCGATAGCCAGCGAAGATCAAACATCGAATGCAACTCATAATAAGAGCCTATGAGGACTTTATGCGATACAAAAAGTGCTTGAAACAGTTTGTATCTATCGCTGCGTATACTTAATATTTTGTCAATAAATTGAATAATGATACTTATACTCCATAATGTATTGAGACAATTACTTCACTATTTTTGCAATTATTTTTGCTTTATTATATCAAAAACATAAGAAATTAAACATCTCATTTACATTGTACATTTACGATATACGTAATATCGTAAAAAGTAGGGATTGTAGGCAGTGAATAAAATGTAAATTTCTGACGAAAGTTTCAACAACAAAAATTTATAAATTGTAAAATTTAATAAATGGAAAATAATGCCGAAATTGAGTAGTTTTTGATATATAATAGATTTTTGGTGACTTCGTGGACTACATTTCTTATATCGAAATAATTAAAGTGATTTTAAGGTAAACTAATATAACTAATATAACTAGTCTTTTATGGTATAGACATTAAAATAATATGATTACAATTGCTAGCTATAAAACTTTAACAGCTCGCTAGTTCGTTCAATTATACCAGTTTTATTAATAAAATTTTCATAATACGGAAGATATTACACAGAAGTTTTGAGTTCCGTAACTTCCGAGCAAAACAATAAAATAAAAATGTTATAAAAATTTGCTAATTTTTAATATTGACGGATTTCTAGGTCAGTGTAAATATGGTGTAGGCCTTTTCGCTTTTCCCGCTCCAAATGAATAGAACAAGTTACAATACCTCTCGAATTCTATTTTGTTAAATAAATTGGTTAAATAATTGATAGTCCTACTACCTATTAGCCAACGTGAGAAATGGTAAAAATGAACAAAGAATGCGGATGAGATGGTGTAACGGCCTCCAAATCAGTACTGATACGTTCTGCTAATCTGATTAGATATTTTAATACTCCACTCTTAATAATTTGGTTTACATTAATTCAAATATCGAATTTAAGCCCCGTTCACATGATGACAGTAACTATCGTGATAGTGCTGCCATGGCAGTTCATTTCTATGAGAAATTGTAACATTTATGTTTACTGTCGCATTAACAAGCCCAATTTGATATTGGAACTTTACTGTCGTGACAGCAACTGTCGTAATTACTGTCGTAGTATGAATGGGGCCTTAAGCCGAAATAAAAATTTTCAACTTAAATCTATTCAGTTCAAAGAAATTACGCAAAAATATGAATTTGTAATAAATAGTATTTGCTATAATTATTACATCAAAAGATATCAAAGCATATCGTTAAGTACAATAATTGGAAAGTCTAAGTCGTCTGCTATAAATTATAATTTGTTTCATCCAAATGGACACGATTTGTGTTGTTTCACGCCACTGTGCATCGTTTAATTTGCCGGTCAGTGGTGGCGTATGATAAATAAAACAAAAATTAATTGTGCTCTAAAGAGCGTAATAATGTTCTTGGTCATTCATTTATTTCAATTGGAATTTGTGAAAAATAAATAGTGTTATATTATAATTTACAATCATGTTGTGGATGAAATGGATGCTTCTTTTATAAATTTTTAATATTCCCTTACAAACAAGATTACTTCCTCATTTTACTTACTTGCACCACAATATAACAAATTCTATCACTGTATTTTTCTAAAAACCCGTTATTTTGTTGCTGTTGATAAAATTCATTGTGGTTTGTGTTTTGGGCTTTTCAAGAGAATTTTAAACGCCACTTTTCAAAGGTGTCTGTGTACTTCAACCAGCTGGTTGGCCTTTTCTTTACACTTCTGGTTTTTAAATATGTATTATGACCTTGAATAAAAAAAAAATTTTTTTGTGAGCCTGAAATTGTTTTTATGTCCTTGTTAATCATGCTAAGAGATTCTATTTGAAAAACGAGGTCTTATTTAGAGACACGTCAAGCGCTTTAAGAAAATGCTGTTTTTGCATTTTATGCTGCATGAAAGCTACTCTAACTTTTATGCTTATTTTACGACTTAAGCATTGTTAAGATTGCTTAAAAGTAAAAATCTGAAAAAAAATCATATAGTGTGGGGGATACATAATAAACTTTTTTGATAATAACCGCATAAACATGAATGGCATGACAATTTGTGGTTTTGATGATGTTCTTTTTTGTTCTTAATTTCATATCCTCTTTTTTGTGTTTAAGAGTTGTAGATAGTTTTTCGGACATTGTCTGCTTTTTGAAAAGACAGCACCTATTTTATATGTCAATGACTTGGTTATAATAAAAATGGTCTTTCATTTCTGTTGCGGTGGTTGGTCATTGTTACCATTTTATTTATTTTATGAAGCAGACAGAATCTGTTGTAGAAACAGTTTTGGGATTGATGTGACAAAGCTATCACCATTAAGAATAGTTTTAAGCTTGTTATGGCTCAAATTCAAATCCATACAATTTTATCTAAATAATGAATTCGAGGTTAAAAATTCAATTTGTTTGTGGCTCAAATGCGGTTGCCTTTTCTTCATCTTTGACTTTTAATATTTCTGTTATTTTCATCTTTTTATTCATGTTGGTGTGGATTTTTGTTTACTGGCTGTTCAAGTGCTCTTGTGCTGACTAACATCTTCAGTTTTTGTTTCATATATGCTTACTTACATACGTATGCATGTGCATACTTATGGACATATTTATTTGATTTAGTAACTCATTCATTTCAAAAATAGATGGATAATTGAAAGAAAAGCATCAAATCTATTTGGTTTTTGTCATGTTCGTGTTAAGTTTGTATTATTTTTTTTTGTATGCAACTAAAATTCTTGACTTAAGCAAATCTTTGAAATATTGGTAAATTGCTTAAATCCAAATCTGCATGTGTCATAAATATATACGTCTTAATAAACATTTACAGTTGCTTGGTATTAGACACTTAATACCATGACTGTAATTGGTAATAACTTGAATTTTCCAAACATTAATATCTGTGAGTCACATTTTCTTTAAATACTTTTTTATACTGTTGGAATCAGCATTTTTTTCTCTATCGATAGATGAAATCCAGCAAGTCCTATGTTTTAAGAGCCAGTAGTACTGCTCAAAATCATCTGCGGGGTAAACAACACCAAGTCCCTTTAATAAGTAATGGTAATATTATATGACGTAATATTATTACACGCAAAGAAAAAACATGGTTGAGGCAACCATAATCGAAGAGCAGCATACTATGATTGAATATATGGTTTAAAAAATCTGTTTTACATATATTAACCATATATATGGTTAATAACAACCATATATATATATATATATATATATATATATATATATATATATATATATATATATATATATATATATATATATATATATATATATATATATATATATATATATATATATATATATATATATATATATATATATATATATATATATATATATATATATATATATATATATATATATATATATATATGGTTTAAAACAACCATATATATGGTTCAAATTTACAATATATGGTTTGAAATACACATATATATGGTTCAAAACACCATATACATGGCTAAAATTTTATTTTTTTAACTGGTCAGTGTGTAGAATCTGAAATAAAAAGAATTATCTCTTCTCACACAGATATATACATATTTGCTGTTTTATTTACAATCGGCCACGTTCTGAAAACCATTTCGTTTTGAAATATTGCAACTTTGCAGTTAATTCTTGTGTTTCAGGTGTTTGATATTTGATCCGAACTAAGCTACGAATGCACTAAATTGTGCGATTAAAAGAACATTGTTAATTTATAGAACTTTGTTATTTTTGTTTTCACCACGTGCTAGATGACTCTGTTGAATGTTATCGCAATTCTTATGCACAAACTTTTCATGAAATTTTACTAAACATTTTGATTTTATTTGACTTCGGCAAAGGGTGTTTATAGTTGCCCAATAATACACCATTTTTAGATCCTAGTTTAGTCTATCAATATTCGATTTTGTAGTATGAAGCGAGCTAGTGAAACACAGCTGGACATTATCAGCATGCATTGAATTCTGCTGTAAAAAGTTGAGGACCTAGGACCGAGTCCTGATCTACACATTTCGACAGTGCTGCGGGCATTTATATCGTTTTTTTTTTTGCATAAGCTGACCTGTACGATTTTTTATAAATCTTTTATAAACCTCTTTATGAATAAGGCTATTAAACAATGAGGCCTGTTCTATATTCCATGTCGAGTAAAAAGTGTTTAAAATTGTCATAGCATTGTTGTTATAAATATTCATTTGTAAAAACAGTGCTTTGATAATTCCGAAACTTTTCATTCCGCATGGACTACAAAATAGGTCCGAATATACCGTTTTATTCATATATATTTTTTTAGATTATTCGAATAATAAATTATATTAATTATACATCGAAATATTCAAACAAACGTTTCAAATTATTCAATTATTCGAATAAGAATTAAGTGATAATATTGTATTCAAACAATTTTAACTTGAATAATTTGACAAATATATTACTCACATTTAGTATAATCAGTAGTATTAGATTAAGAATCTTAATTCTTAATATGATTATTTCGAACGTATTTGCTTGTGAATCCAAATTGATTATTGGGCTAAGGTTTGTAACGTTGTATTCAGAAAGACTTGGGCATGATTAATATTCCAAGGAACACGGGAAAAGTCAACGTACACAGCAGAACAGAGTAGCGCCATAATTTAGGGTTTGCAAATATTCGAAGATTTTCATAATCGCGATTACGATTAAAAAATATGCGATTAATCGCGATTATCGGCTAATCGCGATTAAGCAAGAAAATATTTTATCATATATTTTATTAAAACAAAAATTAAGTTCGTAGATCATAACGTACGAGTATCAAAACCAATACATGACAAATCTCTCTTGATAGAAAACTTTTTCAAGAACAAAATGTAATAGACATTTTTCTATCATGGAGTCAAAATCTTGTTTTTTATAATTTACTTTTTATTCGCTTTTCTATTTTTATCGATTTCATCATGCACATTTTTTATATTTTAAAAATGTTTGTAATTGTACTGGTTTCCAAGATAACTGCATCTATCGGCCAATAGCATGAACAATATTTTTATCAATCGTAATAAAAAAATATAAAAATCTTTTAAATTCTAATTTTCGTGGCAACCGCGAGTTTGGTTCAATTTCGCTCAAGCAGCCCAATTCTATCTATATATGTATATATATATGTGTATATATATGTATTTTTGTATCTCTAAGAAAATAGGTAAGCTCAAATTTATAGTATCAACCCACCTACTTAAAATGTGGAAACCGTTTAGAAGTGACCAGAATAGTATAGGCACACCAACATTATATTCATTCCTTAAGATATTATTTTGTTTGATTACCAGATGAGTGCAAAGTGCAAATAAGTTGACTACAAGAGCTTCATTTAAGGATAGCCTAATCTAAATTTATTGGGTAGTTTTATGAGTTCTACAAAATATGTTTTGCCTGGTTGGCAATTGGATGAACTAGTCTTAGGTGGGATCTTAGACTATAAGCCGTTTAATTGCAATATGTTTTAAAAGTTTTTTTTACTAAACTCGAATGCCATTTTATCTTTAAATTTAAAGTGCTTAAGAATTAAATTTGTCCTGTACGCAAATTGGAACAGTTTAAATCAATCTTAGTTTAGAAAAAAGTTAATTGGCGAATGCATTTGACATAAAATCTTGGCTTGAAAAATGGTAAATTTTTTAGTCGAATCGCGCGATTAATGATTAAAAGGTGCAATTAATAGCGATTACGATTACGATTAGTCGTTGTGCAAACCCTAGCCATAATCATCATCTTTTATTCGCATAATTTAGACTTGAATATTTGACTTATATTTTACTCAATTTTATTCGAATAAGAATAATACCATAAGATTTTATTCGAACAACTTTAGCTTGACAACTACATACAGTATTTATTACCCACATCTAGTATTATCGGTATTGTTGCAGAAAATACCCTTTTAAAATCACAGCCTTGTAAAGCCTTTAGCTCTTATTTAATAAATTTATTAAGTTCATTGTTCAGTCGGTTGGTTGGTTGCCTTGGTGGGTTGTAAAATAAATTGAAAATATCGTTAAAGTGTCATAAAAAATTGTTTGCACCTGCTTTCATTTGCTTGTACAAACATAAAATTGTAACATCTGTTGTTCTGAGTGCAGACATTTGAAATTTTAAAATTTTTATACGAACATAAATCAAACTGACGAGTTTGTGTGAATTCAGTGTTTAAACATTTAGAAAAGTTGCAATCTGTAAAGAGCAGTTGACAGTACTTTTCTATTTTACAGGATATTATGTAAAAAAAGGAAAATAAATAAAAAAGGATGAAATAAGTACTCTTCCACCTTTTTATATTGCACTTCATCAGACACCATGTTTTATGGTTTTATTTTTGTTAAGCTGTTGTTTGGTTAACCTTTTTGCCAGCAGCATTTTAACTTTGTTGTGTATAGAATAGTTGGTTATCTGTCTACGTTACGTCTGCAGGTTGGTTTCTAAAATAATTTTATAAATTGTAAATCTCATAACATTTTATAATTTGAATTTGGTTTTGATGAATATTTTAATATCTCTGCTTAAATAGCAATTTGGTTTTCAGATTTTCATTCAAATATTTAGTCCTACATATATTTTTGTTATTGTAATTATTACTAGGGTTCGGGAGCTGTCCTCCAAATATTCAATTGATGAAATAGGAAATGCTGATGAAATGTTTAACGGCACATAAAATACTATACATACGATTTAGCAAGTCGTCAAACTCTCGTTTAGTGGCACCAAACCGAGACAACAAGGGAATTCACTGATTGCAACTTATTAAGTAGAACAATTGCAAATACTTATAACAATAAATATATCCTTTTAGCCGACTTCAAAAAAGAAGGAAGTTATCAATTTGTGTGTATTTTTTTTTTAATGTTTTCACAGGCATAACTCTGTCATTTGTTAACCGATTTTCAAAACAATTTTTTTGTTGATAGGGTTTGCCTGCAGTGTGGTCCCATAATTTTTTTTTTTTGAAAATCGGAGAAGGGAAATTAGCTCCCCCATGCATAACTCTATCATTTGTCAACCGATTTTCAAACTTGTTTTTGTGTGAAAGGGTTTGCCTGCAGGGTGGTCCTATAATTTTTTTCGAAGATCGGTGGAGAAATTTGCTCCACCCCCTGTCATTTGTGAACCGATTTTTAAAATCGTTTTTGTGTTTGAAAGTGTTTGCTTGAAGTTTGATCCCGTAAATTTTGCCCGAAAATCTGTAACGGATTGGCCCCCCTCCCGATGAAATATTGATTAGGGCATAAATCCTCCATTTATGAACCGATTTTCAATATTCTTTATATGCTAGAAGTTTGCTTTAATAGAAGTAGAAATTGGGTAGACCAAGTGGTAGCCCGATACATTAGTTATCGCCGTTTCTTGACTGATTTGTAAAATATTTCATATAAAAGGACGTGAAAGGTTTGGTACTATGAAAAATTGCCCAAACCCCATTTGTAGACAAACACACCATTGAACTAACACAAAATTGCGTCCGTTGTGTAAAGGTATATTAAATAGGGCCTTAAAAATTATTTCCTTTTCAAAATTGATTTCCATCACAAATACCTGATAGCTAAAACATTCCTATCCCATTACTTAGTAAACATGCATTATCTGGGGATTGGAAGTAAACTTATAGTCATATGCAGGGCTCGAACTAAAAATTGATTTTAAGCGCTTAACAAATGAAAATATGAAAATATTTTTTTTTAGTTTTTTATTATTATTAGAGAAAAAAAACGTAAAACAAACATAATTGCGTCTATTATTTAATGCAACCAAACTATAATTGCGTTGCCAGTCGACAACTGAAAATTAATGGCTACCAGAAAGGCACTAAATAGGAACTCCAATTTACAGCTCTTAATTACCAGTTGCCATCAGTAGTATAATTTTCAACAACTGGCAACCCAACCAAATGAGGCAGGCTCTGTTGCTATCCATAAACGGCCTATTACTATTTTTTTTAAATTGAGAAATATGCATTAACAAATTTTATTACTCCAAAAATATGCATTTATTACCAAAATATGAAAAAATATGCACCTACCACTAAAATATGCAACTAAAAATCGATACCAAACTACTTAAAGTTTAATGATTCGCATAGATAATTAGTAAATAACTATAATCTATAATCCAATCAATAATAATCAATCAATAATCAATAATCTATCACCTCAAAAAACATGCATTTGCATGAAAGTCCGACCCCTGGTCATTTGTATATTTTATATGAGGAGCTGTAAAACAAAACGTGCTTTTTACTCAAGCAATATTTTGAGCAAAATGAGTTTTTATTATTTGATTTCCATAGAAATTTACACGAAACTGGAAATGTTAATTAGTAAAATATTTGTTTTTAGTTATTGGTAGTTTGGGATAACATTCTAATTTTTATTTCAAACTGGAAAAATGTACTAAACAAAAAAAAAAATTATATTGGGGCAGCACTTAAAACTTGGTTTTCATAGTGTTTAGCCAACGATATAAAAAACAATCGGGCGACCCCAGCTTGAGGTTATCATTTGTGTGTTGGCATAACACTTCAAAAGTAGAACTTCTGACACCTTAGGAAATGCTTTCGCAACGTTGGGCCGATTGTATTTTTCTGCCTGGGTAGTCTATATCACTATTTGATGGAGCACTCAAATGTTAGTGTTTTAACGATTGTATATGCTATTTGCAATCGTTAAAACGCGAGCACTTATCGCTTAACTACTAACTCTTGATTGCAAATGACATGGTCTTTGACTGCATTACTTAGGACCATGTTGTAACTAGTCCATTTTAGCTAAAATGGGCCACGTAGTCCAATATTATCTGCAGGAATTGTAAAAGTATATTTAATACTACTTAATAAATACTACTACTACTTCAAATCATGATTAAACAAAGCATTATGGCAACTTCCTTAGTACGTTTTTATGTTTTCCTTGTTGTATAAGCAAGTACATGAATGCAAAGTGAATACATGAAATGAAAAATTTCATTGATTTGTGCTACAACTTTTATACTCAATTTAAAAAATTGGCAAAATTTCCTTTCGAAATTTAGCACTTCATCAATAATTTTGTCGGATGTTTTTTTTTACAAATTCTTAAATCTATTCATCTTTCTATTGTTAAGAATGTGGAGAGATTTTAAGATACTATTTATTTAAATACAAGACTTATTTCAATATGTAACTTGTATTATCTCAAGAAATTACAAATGCTTTCATGTAAAAGTAATTTCTATTATTTTTTATGGTATCTGCGGATGTGTATTTTCTGCACCGGCGCACAAAAAAATATTAATGCTACATATGACCAGACCGACCAACCTACTTATATTTCAACGCGTTGACTCAAAAGCTGAGACCCGTTTGGATTGTATACCCTTAACACTTCGAGTATAGTACGAAAAACCGCTAAAAACTGCAATTTCTTGTGCGCCGGTGTAATTTTTTATTGTTCCGTTGAGCTAAAAAATGTTATTTGATCTAACTTTTTTAAATAACTTTTTTAAAATTGCGTTTTTTTCATATTTGCTTTTGTATTATTCCGTTGTTTCTTATTTTCAGTATAGGCAAGATTCAATGTATCATTAAAGTTGTTTTTAGACTATTATGTAAGCTGTTCGACTTCTGCATAAAATGCAACCCTGATATAATGTGTTGTTATTGCTTTTTTAAACCTTTCCATAAACTCATTAGATCAGAGTTGCTTTTTCTACAGAAGTCGAACGGCTTGAGAGAGAGTGTAAACATGCATAAATAATAACAGTTGCATTATATATTCTGTGACTGCTTTTTAAAATCTTTTTTTTATTAAATACTCAGTAAAGATTGAATAATTTTCTCTGAACTTTAATAAAATTATTTATACTTAAAATACGGAATATTGTGTCATTCTTTGTCATCATTTAACTTTTTTGTACGTCATGTAAATTTGAGGAAATATGTATTTTCAAAAATTGGTAGTTACGTATATTTCGTCAAATATTTGCCTAGTCTGAGCTCAGCTTAATATGTTTGCTATTAAACCACTGTAGTTTGTTGCCTTTGTTGTTTAATATCGCTTATAGATAGATGACATTGATCATCTATCTATATATTAATAAAAGAGTAACGTTATTGAGTGACTGACTGACTGACTGATTCATCATCGCCCAGCCCAAACCACTAAAGCTAGAAAGTTGAAATTTCGTATGTGAGCTCTTCTCAGGATGTATAGATCCACTAAGACGGGGTTTTGGGAAGTTCAAACGCTAAGGGGGTAAAAACGGGTAAAAACGGGTAAAAACGGGTAAATTCGGTAACCTTATATCTCCGGATCTAACTAAGGTAGACATAAAATTCCAAAAACAGCATAATAAGATCAAAAAATAAGCGGATGGGTGTTTGATACTTTTTTGAAATTTTTACATTTAGGGGCCGAAAAAGGGTAAAAATATAGTAGTGGTACTTTTTTGTTAACCGTTTATCTCCTAAGGTAATGAAGATAGAAATTAAATTGAAAATGTATTTTTCTATCCTTCCGAAGCCCTCAAACATGTTTTGGTACTTTTTTGTAATTCGAATATATAAAGGGTAAAATTTGTTGCTTTTTTGTACTTTTTTCCATGCAACTATTTTTTATGTAAATTGATATACATAGTGAATGAATATGTTTGTATATTTTCACTAAGAAAGGATTTTTGAAAATTGTAATTCTAAGGGGATTAAAAGGGGTAAAAACGGGTAAAATCGGTAACCTTATATCTTAGAATCTAGGTAAGGTAGACATAAAATTCTAAAAGCATCATAATAAGATGAAAACATGAGCGGATATTTGTTTGGAACTTTTTTAAAATCTGTAGATTTACGGGGCGAAAAAGGGTAAAAACATAATTTTGGTACTTTTTTGTTAACCGTTTATCTCTTAAAGTAATAAAGATAGAAATTAAACTTAAAATGCATTATTCTTTCCTTACGAACCCCTCAAAAAATTATGGTACTATTTTCAAATTCGAATATATAAAGGGTAAAATTGGTATTATTTTTTGGTACTTTTTTCCATGCAACTATTTTTTATGTAAATTGATATACATAGTGAATGAATATGTTTGTATATTTTCACTAAGAAAGGATTTTTGAAAATTGTAGTTCTAAGGGGATTAAAAGGGGTAAAAACGGGTAAAATCGTTAACCTTATATCTTAGAATCTAAGTAAGATAGACATACAATTCTAAAAGCATCATAATAAGATAGAAAAGTGAGCGGATATTTGTTTGGAACTTTTTTAAAATCTTTACATTTAGGGGCCGAAAAAGGGTGAAGATATCATTTTGGTACTTTTTTTGTTAGCAGTTTATCTCCTAAAGTAGTAAAGTTAGAAACTAAACTTGAAATTCATTCTTCTCTCCTTAAAAATCCATCAAAAACAGTTTTGTATTTTTTCAAATTTGAATATATAATGGGTAGACCTTTTTGGTACTATTTTCCATACAACTATTTTTTATGCACATTGATACACATACTGAATGCATATGTTTGTATATATTCTCTAAGAACGAATTTTTGAAAAATTAAATTCTAACGGGATTAAAAGGTATAAAATCGGGTAAGCTCGGTGTTCTTATATCTCCGAATCTAAGTAAGGTAGACATAAAATTCCGAAAGCGTCATAATAAGATAAGAAAAATCAGTAGATAGGTGTTTTGTACTTTTTTTGAAATTTGTACATCTAGGGCCCGAAAAAGGGTAAAAATATAATTTTGGTACTTTTTTTGGTAACCGTTTCTATTTTAAAGTAAAGGTACTTTTTCGAAAACCTACTTTTTTGAAAATTTAGTTTTAAGAAATTGTCCTTTTAGAAAGGTGTTTTTTTGAAAGGGTACTTTTTGAAAATGGTACTCTTTTGAAAATGGTTACTTTTTGAAAAGTTACTTTTTGGAAAAGGTTCTTTTTAGGGCTCTGTACACCAAAAGTGTAAATTAATCTTATTGTTTTCTGCCTGTCTTTCTGTCTGTCACAGGCTGTTTTCTCGAGAGCCGTAAGAGCTATGGGCTAAAGATTAAAGGGTGTTCTAAAGCGAGCAACGAAACATGTTGAAATACTAATGTAATATACAGACACTTTTATATACACTCTCGAAGTTTTCAAAGTTAGTGTTAATTGGTGTAGTTTGTAGAATATTTAACACAACAAAAATTAAAAGGTGTTCTGAAAGTTAATGTAATTTTGACTATGTAGTTTAAACAGTTTGCTGCTTCTGGGAAACCGTAAGAGGCAAACTCTTGAAATTTTTAAATACCCTAAAACTAAAAAATTCCAGAATTAAAAAAGTCAAAACGAAAAATCGCCAAAATGAAAAAATCGCTAAAACGCAAAAATTCGCCAAAACCAAAAAGATCAACAAAAAAAACTAACCAATTTTATGGTTATTTTTAAATGAGTTAATTAATTTTTAATAATGGGGTAGCGAAGCACGCAAAATATTTTAAAATTAAATGCAGTAATATAATTAATTGAGTTTACAAATTCTTAATTAAATATGTGCTGCCCTTTCGTTTCATTAACAATTTGGGAATTTTTACTTCGTCAGCAAACAAAAGAAGATGTGGGTGGAAAGACATGTCGTAAAATAACTTTAAGTGTTTAATGTATCGTTATTATTTAGCTTTCTTCACTTTTTACTTTTCCTTCACAAAATCTTAAACTACAAAAGCTTTAACATGCTTCATTTTCTCATTTTAATAACTCGTCAGGACATACATTTGTACCTGTTCTTTTAAACTTAAAAACAGAAGGAAAATAGACAAGAAAACCGACGGTTTTTAATTTCTGTCATCCAAAATTGATGATAAAATGAACAAGTCTCTACATATTCGCACGTATGAATGACTATAATCTTGTATCGGGTATAGGAGGACAGGATGCGATGGAAGTTTGTAGAGAAATAAACAATAACGACATTGAAACTTTTTGAAAATATTTTCATTATTAACGATCTTTAAATACCCAGAAAAAATTTAAAGTTGTTCTAAAGCTCTTTTTTGTCACTAGCATTTGTTATAGGCCACTCTTATTCGCATACTCTTCAACCCCGTGTTAAATTCATTGATATTTCACAAGAAATATAACTACTTTGAGTTCTACTCATCAATTATGCTACCAAAGAATTGTATGATCATTTTAATGGCCAAAACCCTTTCAGAAAACAAGCAACCGGAGGCTAGATAGGGCTCAAATTATTGCTTGCTTGGGCATATGTATAAGAATATATATGAGCATTGCACCAATGCAGTGGATACAATATTGGTCTCTTATTGGACTTACTGGAAGAATTGAGAATTGTCAGCACAATTTTGGCTCAAAATCATACATAAAAATATGCAAAATATTCAGAAGATACCTGCGCAAGAAAGGAACAAGAACACCGGATTTGGATGGATGAAAGCATTTATAGACAAACTCTAGAGTTGCTTAATGAACATTTTTCGACACGATGGGAGCTTGCTAAGCTAGGATGATGTTTTGCCGACTGTAAAGGTCCTGTTTATCAATCCAATTTTGATGTTTTTGCTTAGCACATCCTACTTAATCATATTATAATTCCTGGAACTTTTCACTTATTCAGTTTCTGCGTTATGCACGACTATCTTTTAGTTAAAAAAATGCCAGTGTACCTTATTTCAGTATAATTTTATATCTACTACAGTATAACTGACATGATTGATGTTGTAAAAAATATCTACTTAAAAATGGCGAATAATCGACCACATTATGTCCGCATCCTTCCTTTTGTTTATTATGATTATGTATTTGGGTTAGTGTGGAAGAAAGTGTTTAAAATATTAAACAAAAAGATAAACTTTTATTACTTTAAATACAATTAACACATAAAATATTTGACTCCCTAAATTTACAGTTATGTAACAACCTTTGTCGTATACATGTTGCATAATAGAAGAGCGAAAACATAATTTGATTCTATTTAAAAGATTGGCCATATCTTACAAATCAAGTTACATATAATAAAAATAAAAAAAACTAGTATTTTAATAATATCTCTGAATACAATTGGTATATTTTTTGTAATTTTTTTAGCCAACAAAATTATTAAAACTTTTAATTTTTAAAACAAAGGACGCACATCTTACAATATATATATTTGTTCTGTTCATGTTACACCAATAATGTGAAATTATTTTAAACGACAAACTTCCTTGTGTACTCTTTGTTTGTACGTTGTGTTTGTTAATACACAAACATGTCATATTTCATGAACAAAATAACACGAAAGTTTTTAACGGAAAAACAACAGAGTAATTATGTTGCCACTGCTTCAAATTATCATAAGCACTTTGTTTTTTCTTTTGGCATAATTGTTAATAACTTTTTCTTATTCGTGTGTATTTGACAAATTGTTGTGGTAAATATACACAAAGAGAAAAAGTGAAACAAAACTCGACTATATATATAAATATATATATATATATATATATATATATATATATATATATATATATATATATATATATATATATATATATATATATATATATATATATATATATATATAGTATATATATATATATATATATATATATATATATATATATATATATATATATATATATATATATATATATATATATATATATATATATATATATATATATATATATATATATATATATATATATATATATATATATATATATATATATATATATATATATATATATATATATATATATATATATATATATATATATATATATATAGTTTATCTGATATAAAAATGTTTTCTTTTTGAGCTCTTACTCATACTAAAAAGCAACAACAAAAACCACTTTCATTTTCAGTAAATTTGTTGTTTGATTTTACAAAAAAACATATATAGGACCTAATTGAATAAAAATTTGTTTGAATTAGTAGCTTTTTTTTGCTGCATCAGAAAACTACTTTGTTTGAATTTGCTTTTTTCAACTACAAATTAAAATTTTTTTTCAATAAAAAAAATTGGTAAATTTAGACAAACGTTTGGCCAAATTCATCATTATGAAGCTTAATTTTCCTGTGTACAAATAAACATAGATTTTGAATAGAGATACCAAACGGGCAGTGTTACCAGAAAAGTTATGTGGAAGAATGCTAAATGAGCAAAATAATATGTTAAAACGTTCTACAGACGAAAAAAAGAATGCCAAAATAAAAACTTTTTATAATTCACCCAGATTATGTATAACGAAGTTAAATTTTTTAAAAACTTAATTTTCTCTATTCCATGATAACTTGTCGTAGTCACAAATTCGACTTCGACTTACATAATACGGGTGTTTATTATACATAATGTATATTATTGTTTAAATCGTTGTTATACCTATCGTCATATGAAATCAAAAAAAGCGTAAGCTGCGTTAAAAAATTTTACAGGAGAAGCAAAAACCTGTCTAAAATGAAAAATAAAGCACTAAGTTTAAGAAATCTGAGGTATGCCAGGTTTTCAATTTGTCGATTTCACATAGACTAACTTTTGAGTTTGGTATTCATTTTTACTCGAAAGGCGTAAGTTACCTATTTGCTTTATCAATTATGTGCACTTGCACTCACAGCTTTTTTTTATAATAATGTTGACGTTTTTAATTTTAGGAGTGCCAGATTTTTCGGGAATATGTATTTTGATATGTTCTTTTGATTTCATATGACGATATGTTCATATATTGTTATAAGAAATATCAAATTGATTAAAAATTTTCTTTGAAATTGTTACTTTGACTTATAATGGTGGAGCTTACGAAACATTCGGTAACTGCTTACTCGCTAAATTGGTAATTTGTCCCTTGTTCCTTGGAATATTAATCATGCCCAAATTCTATCTGAATTAAACGCTACGATCTAATCAATCAATTTTGATTAGAAACACAATTTATTTTTGTTTGTCGGCCGGTGTAATAGTAGTGTGGCAACTACTAAAACAACATTGTTCTGTTATGTTGTGTAGGTTGAACCAAGGTGAATTAATTTTATCAGGTGGTGTTGATTCTAAAACAACTACAACATAACAATAGCATTTGACATCTCAGCCCCTATGTCAACGTATACAAATTTTCACATCCGAGCATCTAATTTGCGGAAAAAGTAGAACAGCTGTGCTTATGATATCACCTGTATAAATCCACCTTGGGTTGAACATTAATTGATGTTAATTTTCCCTTGTTACTTTTTGAATGTCACGTTACCAACTGTAGCCTAATCATAACGCTACATATTTGTATTCTGGTATTTTTATGTACCGGGATACAAATAAATTCAGTCTTTTTGGGTCTATTTTAAAAATTAAAAAAGACTACAAAATCTAAATGACGGAAAAGGGTGATAAACAGGGCTAGAACTTTCATGCAAATGCAGGCTTTTTGTGGTGATAGACAAAGATGAATTTACTATTTATCTATGCGAATCATCAAATTTTAAGTAGTTTGGCATCGATTTGTAGCTGCATATATTTGCATATTTTAGTGGTAAGTGCATATTTTTGGAGCTATAAAATTTTTGGAATGCATTTTTATCAATTTTTTTTAAAAAATAGGCCGATTATTAATGCAAACCGAGCCTCAGTTGAGTTGCCAGTTGCTGAAAATGATACTACTGCTGGCAACTGGCAACTGAGAGCTGTCAATTTCAGTTGCTATTTAGTGCCTTTCTGGCAACCATTAATTTTCAGTTGCCGACTGGCAACACAACTAAAGTTCGGTTGCATTAAATAATAGACCCAATTATGTTTGTTTTGTGTTTTTGTTCCCTAAAAATAAAAAAAAAATTAAAAAAAATTGTCATATTATTTTAGTTTTGGTGTTTTGTTCGTATATAAATGTATATTTTTCATTTTTATGTGTATTTGTTAAAATCAATTTTTAGTTACATGAAAGTCCGAGCCTTGGTGATAAATTTAGCATCGGAAAATTTTTCCACTCTGAGGCAACAGAACGCATACGTATTTTTATTTCACTTTGAAATAATCCACATTCGTATACAAATTCAAATTACAGTGGGGGACTATGAAAAAAATAAAATGGAAATTTATCGCTCCTTTAATTCAACATAGTTATATCTCAATAAACCAAAATGTTCAAGTTACTGAAGAAAAAAGGTAGCTAAGAAAGAATGAAATTTTTTCCGCAAAAACAAAACTACAAAATAGATTTTTTAAGTTTTAACTTTATATATATATAATCAAACAAATTGAGTTAGATACAGGAATAAATACTTAATTCTAATACTCGTATCTAACAGTTTAAAAAAATTCAGAATTGCATGATGACCTCAATCAACTGTATGCATTACAAAGCTAAAATATTAAGAATCATATGCAAAGGAACAAAAAACTTTGAATATCAAATTTATTTCATTCAGATAAACCGAATTCGAAAGAAACCACAGAAGTTTAAATTTTTAGCAAAACGACATTTTTGAGCTAAGCGTAGCCTTAAACTAAATTGAGCGAAATTTGGTAGGACAGTAATGTTTTAATTGCATGTACAAAATCTCAAAGAGTTGATGCAGTTTTTCTGTGTTTTATAAAATCTTTTAATTTCAGGATATATGGGAGTGAATCGAGTCCTTGCTTCGATATGTTGCAAGTTTTTAGTATTTTTATCGTTGAGCAATAACTCTTTCGATTTATGGCCGCTCGTTATATAAAATTACGAAACTATGCGCTATCATTTTTAAGAACATAAGGTCCAAAGTTAAAATGTAAGTTCATCTACACGTTTAGATTCCTCACTGTGTATCGCTCATTTGATGTAAGAACGTCATAATTAAAAGAAACTAGTTTAACAGAAAAATTTTTAATTAAGCCACAACTTGATGAAACAATAAAATAACATTCGCCTGTCAGAAGATAAATACACAAAATATTTGTATGAAATTTTCATGCACCGTGCAGAACGTATGACGATTAATACTACATTATGAAACTACATTCCTTTCGTTATGACGCTCTTGCAGCAAATGAATGATATGTACTTGGATTGCTTAGAGCATTCATCTCATCCCAGCACATAGACGTTTGATCTAAAATAAAGAATGATTTGAAGTCACGCTCTATATCAAAAGATAATCGTTTGAAAATGACTTGGATGTATTCACAGCAAAAAGGGAACAAATTCTCAAATGAATCCGGAGCTTTCAACCATATTTTTGAAATGCTTGTAACACACAACAAATATTTGTTTGTTTGAAAATTAATTGGCAGAATATCTCAAATAAATTTTATCATATAATAATTTTTCACATGTTTCTGAACATAACGTAACGAGCCTTAGTCTATATAATAACTTTAGACTTAGTTACTTTTTCCTGATAGTAATTTTAGAATAATACTTGATATCAAATTGAAATAGTGACATTAACATTTTATTATAATTTTAATTTTAAGCCTGAAAGGTTAAGGCTTGAAAGGTTATTGAAAACAACGTTAAATATGAAATAATAAAGCCATATATAATATATCAAACGTTCGACCTTGTGTTTGTTGGGTTCATTAATATCATCTTAAAACAAGTGTGTTATGTATGAGGGGTGGATAATAAGACATTTTTGATTTATTACAATTCAGGATCCTTTATTTCATCAACATCATTTTTGTACATTCTTACAATATTTTTCATATTTCCTTTTATCTTGCAAATAGGCGTAACAGTCATTTCATTTTGCGTTTCTGAACGCATGTAAAACAATACGCTGAACATTTAAAAAGTTATTTTTAGCTTTAAGATATATTTTCAATTTATTTTTTATCAGCTTCAGCCAGATTTCTTTTAGCTTTTAAATAAGTTTATGTGTGACAAATATTTAGTTTAGAAAAACAATAAAGAGGAATACAACAAATAGCTTTATTTTGCAGTCGAAAATCAGTTCCACTGAAAGGTAAAATAGCAAAATAAGTAAAATGAAGAATTTCAAATATGTATTACATAAAATACCAAATTCACGGATATGTTCTTTCTCCTGGATCCACGGCTATTACTGGCTAAATCTACTACTTTTAATTACTCGATACCATTTAACACTTTTCATTTAGGAGCTTGACACTACCCAATATTTTCAACAGAAAATATTTTCACTTTTAACTTACACCAAATAAACGGCAGTAGTAGCTAGTACTATATACTACACTATTAGTCCTGATATTTGCGGAATCGACTTTCATGAAAATCTTTAAGACAAGGCAAAAAGGCGTAAAAGTTTGTGCTTCTTAAACCCATTATTTGTATCCCTTTAGCCAAGAGATGGTGCGTATGCATACTCTTTAGCTTTCCACCACTCCACAATGTACCCAAAAACGGTATTTGTAGCGGTTTTTCGCAATTCACTCGACATTTTTTACGGTATACGAGCCAAACAGACCTCAGCTTCGGATTTAGTGCGTCGAAATACATATATGTGCCGTGGTTGTCTTTTGCTATTGATCTTAATATTCAAACGTCACGCTTTAAAACTTCTCTTATTAACAGTAAATTATAGAATTTTATTTCAAAATTACTTATCGCCATCTTGTATTTGAAAATTTGATTGTCTGATTCATAATCCTGAACTCCGAAAACCCCCCAAATAGCTGATAGCTCCCCTCTGGTGCTCCTAATCTTAGAGTAGTTAAAAAAATAATGATGATTCCAAATGTTCCAAATATCTGTTTGTAAAGTACCTATCACAGGATCCCATAGTTTCCTTTGTCCTTTTAAAAAAATTAAGAGGTTGATTTTTTAAAAACTTTGATCCGCCATCTTGAGTTCTTAAATTTAAATTTAAAATTCGTAATCCGTGAGTCTAAAACCTCCATATGACTGATCTCTAACTTCTGTCGCCCCTAGTCTTAAAGTCATTAGAAAATTATGATCTCTTTATTATGATATCAGCATTTTAAATTGCATATATCTATTTGTAAAATATCCATCGCGGGCTCCCGTGGTTTCCTTTGCCTTTTTTAAAAAAATAAAAATATGATTTTTAAAGATTTTTACCGCCATGTTGGATCCGCCATATTCGATTTTTAAATTTTATTATCTGATTAGTAGTCCGCGACTCTAAAAATCGCTGATATGGCTGATATCTAACCTCTGTCCCTCCTAGTCTTAAAGTAATTAGAAAATAATGACAATCTCTTAAAAAAGTATCAGTATTATAGCCGCCATGTTGATTTCAGTATTGTGAACTTCAAACACTTTTTTTTATATAATAGCTGTGTTCGTTTACTCGAAATCCTTACTACTTTTACTGTAATTGGAAAAATTTTTTTACTTTTTGTGTTGAAAACTTCCAGCTGTAGTAAAAATAGTAAATTGTAGTAAGTAAGTAAACGAACAGGCATAATATCTATCATAAGTCCCGTGGGAGGTTTTTCTTCCAAATCGATTCAAGTAAACTGTTTTCTTCATATACACATCACTGGCCACATTACATGCACATATTTACTCACAAATGCAAAAGAACGCTGACATTTTTACGATAATGTGTTTTCAAGCAAACGTTTCATTTAATTTCTCATTTAAATCTGTTTTTATTGATTGTTAACCGTCCATTTTTTTTCAATTTGTCAGAAATTAAAAAGAAGACAAGTGTAGTGAATTCGCACAAAATTTCCAACATACACACATAGATACTAGGGTATTCACTCGAATAATGTTTGCTCGATTAATCGAACAATAAAACACAAAAAATGTTCGATCAAACAAAAAATTTAAATTTCGAGTAACAATTTATTCGAGTAATTTAGGTCGATTAATCGAATAACTCGATTAAAAAAATTTTATGCAAATTTTGTTTTTTTTAATGAGTTTTTGTAGATTTCTTAATAAAAAGTGGAAAAATTTTTTAATCTATATGAAATTTACCATTCAATTCGAACGTTATTTCATACAAATAGTCCGCATGATAAAAAAATTAATTAAATAATGTAGTAACAATAATAGGGAGAAAGAAACCAACTTCAAATGTCTTTTAAAAATTCGGAAATATAAACATAAAAAAAATTATTAGAAATAAAGAAGATATTTCGAGAGCAACTAGTTAACTAGATGTTTCGTAAGATATCGAATGTAATGTTCGGAATTATAAAAGCCTTAAGTACGGTCACACTTGGCAAATATACATACAAGTTAAAATTGTATTTCCTTTTATTACAATTTTTTTTTAATATGGGTTCGCATTTATTAAAAATAATATAAAAATAGCTTTTTGCATCATAACTTATTTTGTGATATAAAAAACAAGTTAAATCAAACTAACTCTGAGCAAAAGTAGTGGTTACGTGTTTTTGGGCAAATATTTCCAAAGTGTAACCGTATTTATATTTATAACAACAATAATTTTATGCCAATTCCGATTATTTTTTTAATCTGCATTGAATACAGGACAGGTCGGAATGGTATTAAATATTTCCTGGCGCAAAATGCTCTCAAAGCGCAACATTTGAATAGTGAAAAAAAACTATTTTAAAGGATCAGTTTATGATCTAATGCATGTAGAGATGTTGTGTTTTCTTTTGTTTTTATTATTAACATATATAAAAACGCGAAAAAACTTGTTTTGTTTTATTTTTGTTCAAAAATGTACAAAAAACCGATTAAATTCAATCATTGTCCGATTAACTCGAATAATTTTTAACAGTAAAGCTTAATCGAATAACTCGAACGAAACAAAAGTTTTACTCGATTGCCCGAGTAATTTAAAAACCTCAATTTCAATTAATTGATTAATCGAACAATTGAAAAGTCGATTAAAATGAATACCCTAATAGATACATACATATATATGTATACACTTAAATTAAATAACTTCCCTAGAGGAAAGAGAACCCGTCACAAAGCAAGTTACGTGACTAGTTTCAAAATGTGAATCAAATTTGTAGACATTAGGTCTGTTCAATAACTGAAAGCTGTTACTAATTGTTAGCAGTTGTTACTTGAAAGCAGTGTTGTCAGATATGGCGATTTGTCGCCAAACGTGGTGTTACAAAATTGATTTTGGCGATTAAAATTTTGAAATGGCGATTGGCGATTTACTTGGTGAAATTTGAACTCCTTGGCGATATTTTTGACTATATTTTTTATGTCTATTTAATGGCTATTTTCTTGCATTGAATTTTTTACACCATAAACTAGTTGGGGTAAATAATACTTAATCTGGTAATACAATATTTTCTTGATGAAATCAACTTTCTGGCAGCTGTTGGCTGTTTCCACAAGTAACGCTACTTTCCCACACGAACTTTTCGTTTTATTTTATAAAAACTGGCAGGTAATTGGAAACAAATGTATCCGAGAGGGAAATATACAAAAATAATGGTACTGAAAGTTTTGATTCAATAACTGAGATGTATATTTAAATTCACGTTTAAGTAAACATTATTTCAATTTTATCAAAAAATTTGAGCAGCAATTTTGATCTCGATGTTCAAGTTTAATATATTCTATGATAACCATAAAAAAGGAAACACTAAGTAGGTCGAGAATTATGTTGTTTACTTTTGGAAGACCTTTTAGCACAAAAAAAATGCGTTTAATGAAATTGCGTTACAACAGTCTTTAGAAATATGTATTAAAACAATTTTATTCAATTTTTTTTCTGATTCTTGTTATTGGTTTGTCAGAATTATATTTTGATATTTTTCCTATTATAAAATGCATGCACATATTAAAACTTTGAAACATTTATCCTTTTTGTGTAATTTGATGTGACATACAATACAGTCGGACTTCATTATAACGAATTTCGTTATAACGCATTTTTTTCCATAGCGAAATATTTTTGAGAACACCGTATTTTGGCAATTTTTTCATTAAATTTTCTCTATAGCGTAGTTTTCTCTGTAAATAATCTTTTATTAAGACGCTACTTCCTTTTAATATAATAGATAATCTCCCTATAAAGAATTTCTCAATAGCTGTGAAGACTTTGTCGATGAAACTAAATTAAAAAGTTTAAAACATACAAAAATAACGAATTTTTACGACAGTAAATAGTTTTATGTATTTATAAAAATTTTTTGGATGTACGTTGATGCTTCTCTATAACGCAGAAGTTCGTTCGTCCCCAGCTACTACGTTATAGCGAAATTCGACTATTAGTTTTTTGTTGGCTTCATTATGCATACAAATACACGCACATACACATACATTTACAGAGATATAAATGTACGGTGGATCGATTTTTAATTCTACGTGGCTCTTACATGGATTTAGAGCTTGAGAAAATCTCAAAATATCAAGCCATAATCGCCAAAAAGACGTAATCGCCAAAAATCACATTTTACAGGGGAAGATTTTTATTAAACATCGTTGGCTCAGATCTTATCGTGAAATTGCATTTAGTTTATTTCATATACGAGTATTACCAAGATAACGGGTATTTATGTCGCTTACGTCTTTTTTGTTGTCATATGGCGTTTACGTGATACACAATGATTCTATTAAAACCAAATTTTTGTATTAATTTTTTTATTTATTTTTTTTTTAAATTATTTTCGTGGACAAAAGTTAACGTTTTTAACATTAAATTCATTGGTTTTGATAAAACAAAAAAATAAGATATAACACTGCTTTACAACGGAAATGTTTAAATTTTCTAATGAACTTATTTACAGAAATTAGGATGTGCTAAACATGAAAAAAGTCATTTCCGCCATTGTCCAGATAACGGCGCATTTGCGGTTTTTGATGTATACTTCTCTTTAAAGCGCTATCCAAAGCCAAAGGTTGGTTCGATACATCTTGCTTGAAAGGCTACTAAAAATTAAGCGTCGAAAAGTGGCGAATTGGCTTTGATCAGATAAAAAAATGACTGAGTTATAGTGGATACAATTTTCTGAAATTTTTAACGTTTTCCACTAATTGTTGTCATTTCGAAAGCTGTTCCGTATTGAATAGCCCATTCGATTGCAAAAATTTTAAGCCATAATGCATCGAAATCGGATGAAAACTAAAAACCAAAGGAAAAAGTAAAACAATAGCGCTATTTCATGGTAACAAAATATGTAAACAGACAAAGGATTGTATATAAGTCTATATTGTTTTGAATGATCGAAAACTATCGGTTTTTATATAAAAAAAGATGAAAAGAGATAACCATATCGCTTACATCTTTTTGGCGGTTGTAGCTCGATATGTTATAAGGAGTGCTCGGACTTTCATGCAAATGCATGTTTTTTGTGGTGATAGATAAAGAAGTATTAGCTAATTATCTATGCGAATCATTAAATTTTAAGTATTTGGGCACCGATTCGTAGTTGCATATTTTTTGCTTTTTTGGTTGTAAGTGCATATTTACGCATATTTTTGCAGTAAATGCATATTTTTGGAGTTATAAACATTTTTTAATGCATATTTCTCAATTTTTTAATAAAATATTAATAGGCCGATTATGGATGGCAACCGAGCCTCAGTTGGGTTGCCAGTTGCTGAAAATTACACTACTGATAGCAACTGGCAACTGAGAGCTGGCAATTTCAGTTGCTATTTAGTGCCTTTCTGGCAACTATTAATTTTCAGTTGCCGACTGGAACGCAACTAAAGTTCGGTTGCATTAAATAATATTCCCAATTATGTTTAATTTATATTTTTTTCGCTAATAATAATAAAAAATTAAAAAAATATTATCAAACTATTTTAGTTTTGGTACTTTGTTTGTAGGTAAATGCATATTTTTTGCGCATGTTTTTCATTTTTATGTGCATTTGTTAAGCGTCTAAAATAAATTTTTAGCTGCATGATAGTCCGAGCCCTGGTTATATGTCACTTGTAAAAAGTCAACCAATGATTGGTTCCGCAAGCTCAAAATAAATCCATACAAATACAAATTGGCCCATCCCTATACTTCCCAGCGAGCATGCTTGTTTGATCACTTATTGAGAAAGACAACAAAAGGGAAACATTTTTGTCAAATTGCTGTCAAGTATACTTATGTAGATTGCAACTAAATCACACTGGGAAAAATCATATCATCCAAAGGAATAGTCTGATCCACAAAAAATGTATGGATGAATTATAGGGAAGGATGTGGCTACAAGGTGTGTTAAAATTTAGCTATTTTTAATACAGTGGGCGGTATATGTTGATATATACGAACATTTTTAAAAGTTCAAAATGGTTTAACAAATAAAATTCAAAGTGCATTCTTTCAAAATGCACTAAAAATTTGTCTTAAAATTGAAAACGACTACTCCACTGGTATTTCAATTTAATAACAAGTGGCTTAGGAAGCAAATTACAACAAAATCATATAGAAGTACAAACAAGTAGGAAAATTTAAAAAAGGTGTATAGTTAGAAAAACTGATATAAAAGTCGCATACGCAAGTCTTCCCATCTAATTTTTGGAACAATATCACTCTATAATATCTACATTAAGATTCCACTAAATTTGCAGGGACTATCGGGTATACTTTTTCCGTATCTCTACAAAGATTTAGAAAATTAAAACAAAATGTTTTCTGTATTTACGCTTGTAAACATTAACTGAAAAAGCAAATATATAAAGTAAAACAGTTTAAAATAGCTGGTATAACACTTTATCAAAAAAAGTTAATTTGTCCGAAAACGTCCATCATTAGCGATTCAATACGCCAAAAAATTTGTTATAAAAATCAATAAAGAATTACAAACTAGTTTTTTCTCAATGTTTAAAAGATCATATTTTCCGAACCAGGTAACATAGTGATAAATAATTTTGATTTTTAAATAACTGATTTGTCCGCTTTGAAACTGCATTTAAATTTATTAAAATTCGATAATATTTTTTTTCGCCGCTAGGTTGCCTGTTTTTTCCTCTGTGTAAATGTGGAATATATTTATGTATGTGAAATAAATTTATTTTATTGTAGTTTTTGATTCTATACTTTTAACTAGTAAAATTTTCGATTTATTTAAATAGCCAGTTACTTTAAATATCACATTAATTTGAATTTCATTTTGAGAAACGATTGAAAACAAAGGTTGATATTATAACGAACCATCATATTTGGACTATTTGATATTTTGTTTGTTGGGACGTTGTTCTAATATTTCAAGGCATGAAAAACTGCGAGAGAGACGCAAAGTCAAGGGATGAGAAATAAGTTGTTCAACATTCTTTATATTTAGTCTTAATCGATTTTCACTGTACCCATGCTTGAGCTTAGAGAGTGCTCCATCAATATGTTTCGATTCGCTATCGTTTACTTTTTTTAAATAACATATATCCACATTAAAATCTTTTTTCATTTCAGCAATTTGTATTGTGTCGATTATAATAAATATTATGATGATGACGGGATTAATATATTTTGCATGTTAAGATTTCACGCCGCAATCTACGCTGATTGTATGTTGATGTAAATTTGCTCGCTAAAATCACTCGTTTGCTTAAGATGTTTAAAAAATGTTTGATGGCTTAAAATAACCTTGTTCTTTAAGTTGTTTTCTATAAGATGGCGAAAATGTTTGGAAATTATTAAAATATTTGCTAAATGGATTTTTGATGGGAAAATTAAGTTGTTTGTTGATACAGCATTTAGTTAAATGACAAGGATGTACGCTATAAATTTTATATATCGATATATATCGAATTAAAAATATCGATATTTCGATTTATGTATATCGATATATTTTGAAGCATGATTATTCATACATAATCTCACAAAAAATTCACAAAAACTACTTTTATTATAAACAACTAATCTGAAAAGAGTTAATTTCTAACTTAATTACTGTTTCACCAATATTTCATGGAATGTACATCAACAAAATTATACTCAAAGAAAGATAGTTTTTCTTATACACAAAATACCATAAATAAATCAAAAGATTTTGTTGTAATATTCTATTTGATGAAGATTGTGTCGCAATTTTTTTTTAAACTCCACCAAAAACAAAGCGAAAGCTAAGAATATCGAATTTGATACTGTGGATATATTCTAAAAAAATATCGATATATTGATATATTGCATATGTATATCGAAACATTTTTTAGAAAATAAGTTTTCCCCATCCCCACTGTGGCCGCTATATGTTGTTATATAAGACCAATTTTACCGATAAAATTATTTAGTCGTCGGACAGCTTATACCTTCAAAATTATTAGTCTTATCGACAAAAATGTATGGATGAACTATAGACAGAATGTAGGCTTTAAGGTCCGTACAAAATTAGTCACCTGTTCTTACACAGTGGGCGCTATGTGTTGTTGTATAAGACAAATTTTACCAATATAATTTTTAAGTTTTCAAAAAATCCATATCTTCCAAACTAATAGTTTGATCCACAAAATTATATAGATAGGTTGTAGTCAAGGACACTGTGTACGCTATATTTTGTTATATAAGACCAATTTTACCGATAAAACTCTTTAGTCGTCGGAAAGCTTATATCTTCCAAACTAATAGTCTGATCCATAAAAAACGCATGCCTGGAAAGGCTGTAGGCTATAAGGTCTGTAAATAAATTAGCTATTTTGAACACAGTTGGCGCTATATATTGCTATATACAATCAATTTTAAAAATTCAAAATGCATTAAAAAAATTTAAAGTGCATTCAAATTTCAAAATGCATTAAAATTTTTTCTTAAAATTGAATACGACTATTCAATTACAAGTGGCTTCCGAAGTAACAAGTAGAACAATTTGAAAATTTTTGGAACAATAATACTGCTCCCAACAAATGAATTAAAAATCTAAGGATTAGATTTAATGAGAGATGAATTCAATTATTTTATATCTCCACTAAGGAATATTTCCTTCTAGCAAAAGTGCTTTAAAATACAGAACAAAAATGGAAACTTTTTTGCAGAATGTTCGGTGCTGAGCTCCAGTATGAGTCAGATAATGACCTGACCACTGAATAAACTATTGATTGTAATACAAGAAATCTTTTAGCAGAATTAAACGAAACAATTAGTAGTGTTAAGAGTTTAAAAAATTCATACAGGACCCTAATTGCACAATGGAAGACTTTATATCTTTAGAGAAATCCAGGAAAAGGACTGAGAAACTAGATATTCTGTATTATGGATTGCTTTCGATTTCTTCAACATCTACGATAAGTGAATGGATTTATTCAAGCTTTATGAAAACTCGACAAAATAATCGCTTAAATCCTAAATATTTAAACCAAATTATTTTTTGAAAGATTCTTTTAAAAGATCTCCTTAAACTATTGAAATAACTAATAAAATTATCTCACAAACTTGTTAATTTTTTAACTAATACATATTTATGAACTAATTTTTTTCTTGATTTAGTTCAAAAATTGAAGGCTTTAGTGCAATAACTCGGTAAGCGTCATGAGATCAAAAATTGGTTTTATTTGCCCATTTCCTTGCTAATTACCATAGCTTTGCGACCTAGAGAAAATTTTGGAAAAATTCTAGTATTTTGCAACTAATTATGCTGCTTATTTAAAGTAGAAAATTCCAAAAACCATACAACTTTGAATTTTGTTTAAATTAAAAAGTCGATTTATTCCATATTTTGTTTTTGTGGCTTATAAAATTATTGCACTAAGCCTCTCAATTGTAATGTGATTGTTTTTTTTACTAATAAACTCAAAAAAATAAATAATTTATGCATTTTTATTTGTCGAACTTACGTGATTTATGAAAAATTTTTATTAATCGGTTAACCGATTAGTACCGAAATTAACCGACTAAGCCAAAAGCTCGATTAATTCTAATCGAGCGATTAGCAGATTAAAGAAGATGCCCGATTAAATGAATACTCTGGTATTTACGATTGTACCCCTTAACTGAAATAGCAAATATATAAAGTAAAGCCGTTTAAAATAGCTGATAAAACACTTTATCAAAGAAAAGTTGTTACTTTGCCCGAAAACGTCCATCAATGATGATTCAATACGCCAACAAATGAGATATAAAAATCAATAAAGAATTACAACCCAATTATTTTATCAATGTTTAATGTTTGATTTTTAAATAAACTGAATTTTGTTTATTTCTTCGCCGCTAAATTGCTATATTTATATATTGGCTGGCTCTACTATTTTTCGAACGTACCTAATGTACATTATACTTACATATTTATAACAAATTTTTCGTAGAATTTTACATACCACCACGTGGTGGACAATGTTGTATACAGAAAATATTATCACAAAAAAATTTTCAAACAAACTTTGTCTAAAAATAAATTTCATTTTCAGTAAATGCTCTTCACTGAATCAATGAATTTTTTGTTTGACATCAAGACCAACAAGAAAACCACGGTTGCTGTGTCTAAAAAAACAATCCCGATGACGACATACACACAAATAACAACAACAAGAATGATAGCAAAAGGAATGCGATTGTGCCAAGTTTGTTTATTGAAGATTGCATCAATTCGTTAATGTTGCTGCGTTAATGATCATTCATTTTTTAGAATCTTTAGATATATATTCAGACTTGAACACATTTAAAAAAGTGAAATTTCATAAATGCTTAATGGTTGATGATCATGACCGGACAAAAATTTTGTTTGATATATTAAAAAAAATTCAGTAAATATTTTTGTTTGATTAAGTAAAGTGAACTATTTCGTTTAATATTTGTTAGTACTTTTGGCTAATTGTCTTATTTATTCAGACAAAAATATTGTTTGATATATGTATTTCAGAAAATTCAGTGAATCTTTTTGTTTGATTTAGTGAATTGTTTTCTTACAATTTTGAAATATTTTTAAACAAATTACTTTATAGATTTAAACAATTTGTTCGCTGAAAAACCACGTTTGTTTTTAAAATGAAATTGTTGAGATATTTTTGTCTATTAAGAAATTGATTAGTTGACATATTGTCATAATTTCATTTTAAATTAAATTTATTTGCTGATGGTTGGGTAAGCATTGTCTATATGCATTTCATTGGTGCTTTAGCAAATCAAAAGTATGCTTGAAGTCTTCTGACGATTTGGTAAAGCACCAATGAAATGCCTATAGAGAATGCTTAACCATCAGTAATTAAACTTTATTATTGTCTATATTTACAAATTTGCTTGCAGGTCCTTTTCTAGACAAAATATTTACTATTTCATTGAATTCCTTTACTGAAAATGAAATTTATTTTTTTTTTGTGTACTAGTAATGAATAACGCTTTTTTATGTGATTTGATTTGAAAAACCTAAAAAAGTCAGATTTTTTATAAATATCGGCCTGATTGAAATTAAATGTTAATAAAAATCATAAGAGTGGTGTTGTTCAACACAAAACTAATTTGTAAATGAATTACAATGCATATGAATAAATTTAGGTACCAGCAAACCTAATGAGGCATAAGTGTGATTACGTTCACCCACAAATAAAAGATTCCCAAATTCTTTTATGTAAAATAAACAAGAAACAATAATCTTAATTCATTTTGAAAAATAATACAATTTTGTATTTACCGGATTAAAAAAACTTTTAAATCCCAAAAGGGAAAAGGCAGAATATTTGTCTGTATGTGTGCATTTGTTGTACTTGTTCTTAAATAAGTATGAACAAATACAAAATTTTTTTCTCAAGTTCCTGTCTTATTTCTATATGTATTATCCTTTTTTCTTTTTGTTCGATCTTGTATTTTAAAAGTCTTTTTCCTATATAAAATATGATACGAATATGTATACATATTCGCATCATATTTTAGTTATAGATAATATATGTTAACGGTGTTTTGGGTGTTTAGTTGATTTGGAAAATGTGTCAAATGATAGATAATCTTGGTTTTTTGTCCGTCTGTCTGTATGGCAGTTTAAGTTTCTGTAAATGGGGTTCTTCGTCTTAATCTGGATATAAGTACGTTCATCTTAAAATATTTTCATATGAATTTAAAAATATGTTTGTGTTAAGGCAAAAGTAAGTGTTTACATACAAATACATACATACATATTTATATTTACCCTGAAGGAAATGTCTATAGTAAAACTGTACTGGCTCACTTTGACGTTGTCCCCAGAACTACTGACTAATTGAACCCCATTGTCATTGAGATTCCACTAGTGACCTTACTATGCACTAGGTGGTTCTTATGGAACCACATTGAGACATTGGCACCAGAGATCCACTAGTGCATTTTAATGATTCTAGTCAACACATATGAAACTTTTTACTAGTTAAGACAATTAAATTAGATTTTTTAGCACAATAAAATGAGAGAATAAAAAATCGTTATGTAGCTGTCAAAAACTTCTCTTCCCATTAAAGGCAAAATAAAAAGTGTAGACGATTCGTGGACAAAGTCACCAAAAATTTAGCGGACTTGTCGACAAAAGCGGTGACTTGGAGACACTTGGCCCCTGGCTCCCTTCAGGGTAGGTATAAGTTCTGTATACAATATACACAGAGATATGTGTATATACGGTATTTTTATTTACAAATTTGTTTGTTTTTCACTGGTAGTTTTCTTATAAAGTTAAATTCAGAACATACTACATATATAAATAAACTTTTAATCAGAGTAATGTAACTACTTTTGAGTACTGAGTACACGAAAATAATAGCAAATACTCGATACTTGGGATGTGCAAGTGGAGAAATATATTGATATCGATATAGTTTTCAATATCGATGGGCATCGATATATGTATATCGAATTAAAAATATCAATATTTCAATATACACATATCGATATTTTTTCAAGCACGATTATTCAAACTCAATCGTAAAAAAACGCACAAAAAGTACTTTTCTTATAAATAACTAATCTGAAAAGAGTTAACTTCTAACATCCTCACTGTTTCACCAATATTTCATGGAATGTACATCAAGAACGGATTTTTTCCATTCCTGGGAAACGGGAAATAAAATTTGTTATTCCCGGGAATTTTTGAAAATTAGTGATTTGAATCAAACGAGCTCAAGATAAGAAATTCAATATGTTTTTTGATAAAAATATAAAGAATAAAAGCAAGTTTATTCATTCTAAAAGCAAATACATGCACAGACATATTTAAAAACTAATTCAAAATTATAAAATTCATATAAGTATGTATGGTCTTTTTTTTTAATTGTCTAGATCACATCATCAAAGTGGAATTTATTGGAACAAAAACAAAATTTCAAAAATTGTATCTCTCAAATGCTTCTGAAATGTGCACCAACCCTAAGTTATACATTTTATAACGGTCTATATTATACAGGCACATATCGATCCTTTATTGGAATGTACTTATATCTCGAAAAAATTAAGCGTGGAAAAGTGCATATGTTAGCAGATATATGACCGATATTAGCCGTTAAATGGCTATAACTTCGGTATATATTAAGATACATTTCTGATTTTTTTTGTACATATAAAGAAGGCATTATGGAGCACTGTTTCTTTAGTAACTTAAAAATTTTGTTTTGTTCTTTTTACAATATCACTACGTTGCCATAAAGGATCGATATTAAGATACCCTCTTTGTTTAACGCTTTGTACACTGTCTTTTTAATACGTGATATAATTTTTATTGTTGTGCTTTTTCCACAAAGGAAAAAAATGATTAAAAGCCATATAAAATATTTTAGAACGCTTGCTGTATGAATGGCATGAGACACCTCTGTAACATCGAAGTCAATAGTACTTCCACTTTTATATGAAGGCTTTTTCGTACAAAGGGGACATTGGACGTAATCGTTGCTTTTCCTAAAATATTTTCATACTACAGATTGTGTAACAAAACAACGAACAGCAATGTAAAATCCATAAAAGTTAAACTGAATTTTCCGAAAAATCCGGAACAAAATTTCCCGGGATTAGTGTTGAAAAAATTCCCGGGATTTCCCGGAAATTTTTTCCCTCGTAGAGACTATAAATTTTATTCAAAGAAAGATAATTTTTCTTACATAAAAGATTATAAATAAATCAAAAGATTTTGTTGCAATATTCTGGTATACGTGGCTGCTTACTGCATGCAAGAAATCAAAGTAGAATCAATAAGATTCCGTTTTGATATGTAATATTCTATTTGATGAACGTTTTTTCGAAATTAAAAAAAAAACTTCAGGAAAAATAAAACCAAAGTGAAAAAAATATCGAGTTTGATATTTTTTGACAAAAAAGATCGATATATCAATATATTGGAATTATATAAATCGACGATATATAAAATCGGTATACCGATATTTGCGTTCATCCCTACGCGATACCCACTAATCAATACTTTGCCAGCACTAAACGTCAGCCTTCCAGTGAATAAATTTCGTGCATTTGGGGAAGCTTTGTGGACGTAGCGTTGTAGATACTGGAGTTGTAGTTGCAGTTGCATTATCGCGAACGTCGGCACCCATAAGGTGTAGATGCATTTCCGTTACCGCTGGTAGCTACAAACATGTCCGGAGTACCATATTTATGAGAGTTGCAATTGGTAAATAATTTTGACTTCTCTTTATAGCGCCAGCCAGAGTCACAGACTGGTTCGATTAAAAATACTTATATTTTGTATGAAAGGTTTTTATAGGTGGGGAAGTACAACACATCAAAATAAATAAATAGTGGTCATAACAAAAGTTTCATTTTGTTGCATAGCGTATTTTAAAGTACAACAATTAATTGAACTGGTATTTATTTTAATTTTATTAAAAAGTAATATATTATTTACATTGAAAAAAAACGAAACATTTTGAGCTTCTACTCTACATCCAGCAGTGTGCGAAAATGATAAAAAAGAATAAGTATACATATGTGTGTATGTACATTAGGGTGTCCGTTATTTCCCAAGTTTTTTTCCTTAGTGCCACCCCCTACATTTTTAGTTTTTGGATAAATATCCAACTGAAAAATATTTAAAATTTTAAAATTAAACTAACTTTTCGCATTGAATTTTTTTCTCCGAAACGATATAGCAAAACGAAATGGCCAATACATATTTTATAGAGTATTGAATGGTTTTTTGATAATCTCACGCCTACGAGAGTTATTTAGTATTAAAGTATTGATCAAAGTGGATATTATATATAGTTTATAAACAATTTTGTTTTCAAAAATAAAAAGTCCGTTATATTTCTATATATGTTCTAGATATGTTCCAAACAAAACAAGCCATAGTTCATTACAATCGAGCCACAACTTTTGATTTGGTTCGCAATGAAGGGAGGCAACTCAATTGATAAAAATCATGACTTTCATACAACAGAAACATATTAGCCCAATTCACAATCTTGTGCAAATGGTATTGCATCGTTGCATTTGCGATATGGTTAGCATATTGATACTCACCACTAACAATTGTTAAGTGGTGAGTATCAATATACTATGCCAATTTCCAAATGCTACGATGCAACACCATTTGCACAAGATTGTGAATTGAGCTATTGATTTGTGTTTGTGCATGTGTATTGTATGGAAATCACAGTTTTTATTGATTCAGGTCCCTCACTTAATTGCGAATAAAATTAAAAGTCGTGAATCGATTTTAATAAAATAGGGTTTGTTTTGTTTGGAATACATCTAGCTATATATATAAACAAAATTTTTATAAACCATATATAATATCCACTGTGGTCAAAACTATAATCCTAAATAACTTTCGAAGAAGTGAAATTATCAAAAAAATCATTCAATGCCTTTTTTTGTAGAGCGTTTAATCCTCTATAAAATAAGTATTGGCTATTGCGGTATGTCATTTCGTTTCGGAGAAAAACAATTGTGTAAATGCAAAAAGTCAGAAATTCCCTTATATTTTTTTATTGGAAATGTTCCTGACTAGGGCACGGTTCAATTTACAATTGAAAAAATTTTCAATTTTAAAGCAAAAACGTAAAATTTAAATTTTAACGGACACCCTAATGTACATTTTGTCATATCACTAAAGTGTTGAGTACAATCGTAAAAGTCGTTTTGATTCGTAGCTACATCGTTGCGATTTCTTACCTACATATCGTTACGAAGTCGTGTCAACCATTTCATGCAAAAATCGTTACGATTTCGTTAAGATTTCGGTTCCGAAATCGGAAGATTTTGCCAACCAGTCGTTACGAATTCTTAACGAAATCGAAACATTTGGTTTGCTGGGATATGAGTCTAAGCGATTGTTTTTTTATATGTAGGTATGAATTTATGCGTATGTATTTTTTATATATAAAAGTTTTATTCATGTAAAACTATGCGCATGCATAAATTTAATTTATCGCATCGTTAAAGCTATATCAAAATAAATTTTTGTTTCAACTACAACATTGGAAATGTGAATGAATACGGATTTAATTCTTTACTCTTCTACATGAATGATCAATATACAGTTACTCATATATCGTCATCTAAAACGCAAACAGCTTTAACTAACATTTTATTCATTTTACACTAAAAGCAGGAAGCATGCTCTTATTTTAGATTGAAAATTTTTTAATAAAATGTAATAAAGTTTAAAATTTTTTTTCTAGCAAAGAAAACGCAATATCGCGACCTCAGTATAGGTTTAGCTCATATGCCAAAAAGTCGGAAAGGAGAAAAACTGCAAAGAAGATTTACATGAAGTTTTCTCAAAATTTTTTTGTATTCTCACCACTGCTTCCGGCATATGTTTGGAAGAAAAATGTAAATTTTTGTGAACTTTTATCAATCCGATTAGAAATTAACATCTTTTTACTGAAAGTAAAATATCTCGTTTTGTGCTCCAGTAGCCACTTTTTTATTTTATTTGTAAAAAGTTGTTTTTTGTTCTCCATGTGTATACTAACTGCTGTGTATTGTGTAACTTGTTATTGATATGAAATTTTCTACTTTTTATTGAAAATAAGCGTATAAATGTTATTAGAAAAGATATTTACATGGAATAAAAAGTTAATATCAATGAAACTTGGTATTTTACTTGATTTCTGATTTTTATTTTTTTATTTAAAAAAACTATTCATTTTTACAAAAAATTTATCAAAAATGATGATATCGAGCACAATGGATTCTTTATATCTCAGAAACCCGGAACAATTTCGCGAAACAGTTTTTGGATTCTGAAAGAGGGTATTCAAAATATATAAACCCCATACTTAACTCAATTCAAATTGATTCAACAAAGTTTTATTTTGACTTAATTGAGATCTCCTATTTTTTTGTGTAAATGTACTCAAAAAATTATTTCATAAAATATGTCATCTAAGCTATTCATATTATATTTCTATTCGTCTTAAATTGCAATTCATATGAAATAAATAGGTATGATTCATATGAATAAGTTATAACAATTTTTGTAAAACTCAAATGTAATGTTTGAATTAAAATATAACTTTATACAAACGTATGCATGTAAGTATATAAAGCTCTCAAGTTTTTAATGAAAGCTAATTTTAACATTAAAATTAAGTCAAAAGGATGAAACTTGTTTTTCGTGTGTTTTTTAAGAAGTACATAAAATACTTGTTGTTTCTAGAAAAACTTAAATGCATCCGCTTTCTTTGCTTTCAGTGTTGATGTAAATGAGAGAGAGAGAGAAAGAGCGAGAAACTGCACTTGTCATTTTATAAAATAAAAAGTACTGCAAATAATAAAAGAAATATCTACTATGATATAAAAAAAACATGTTCCAAATTTAGCAAAAACATTGATAAGATTCAACCAAACATTTATACTATTCCCAAATAATGGACTAAAAACCTAAAGTTACTTAAGATATTTAAGACTTTCACAACTTTTCTTCTCTTTAGCTGTTTTATTATTTTTTTTTTGGGTTGTTGTATGTACATCCCGAATGGATTGAAATCCTGTCACTTAAAAATAAAACTAATTTTAATTTTGTGACAACTTGAGGCATCATTAAAATTCTTTGAAAAACAATATAATACTTAACATTTTATAAAAATAACAAATAGCTTAAATTAGTACTTTGTAGATAAATATGTTGACAAGTGACGAAGCAAAGCTATGTAACAAACTCCAAACATACATATATGTATGTATGTACGTAGACAAACAAGGTAAAATCACCGAAAACAATGTTGATTTTACATTTTTATGTTAATTCAATATGCTTTCACAATATCTTGCAAGCAACATGTTTTCATTTTAAATCAATAACAAATTATGTTATAAACAGGGCTCGGACTTTCATGCAAATGCATGTTTTTTGTGGTGATAGATAAAGAAGTATTGGCTAATTATCTATGCGAATCATTCAATTTTTAGTAGTTGGGCATCGATTTGTAGTAAATGCATACTTTGGAATTATAAACGTTTGTAAATTTTTGAAAAAAATATTAATAGGCTGATTATGGATGGCAACCGAGCCGCAGTTTGGTTGTCAGCTGCTGAAAATTATACTACTGATAGCAACTGGCAGCTGAGAGATGTCAATTTCAGTTGCTATTTAGTGCCTTTCTGGCAACCATTAATTTTCAGTTGCAACGCAACTAAAGTTTTGTTGCATTAAATAATAGACCCAATTATGTTTGTTTTATGTTTTACTAATAAAAAAATTTTAAAAATATATTTTCATATTATTTTAGTTTTGTTACTTTGTTCGTAGGTAAATGCATATATTTGCGCATATTTTTCATTTTTAACTGCATTTGTTAAGCACTTAAAATCAATTTTTAGTTGCATGAAAGTCTGAGCCCTGGTTATTAATATTATTATTTCGAACGTATTTCTTTGTGAATCCAAATTGATTATTAGGCTAAGGTTCGTAACGTTTTAATTCAGAAATTCTTTCGGTCAACAAAAATCTATTTTCAATAAATACAAATTTGAATGCTCATATGTATATTTTTTTAGCTTTTAATTATAGATTTTAATACTTATTTTGATAGAACTTACAGAAGTTGTAAAACTGGTAATTTTCGTCGATTGTTAAAATTAAATAACATAAACTATATGCCCTATATATCACCTACAGATTTTTTATAGCCATGTCTATTATTTCCACTAGGTACATCAGTATATTTCACCCTCCCTCGAGACCAGTATGCAAGATCTCGATCAACCACCAAATGAACCACCAAACGATGCATGAAAAAATGTCTCAACATGCATTTAAAGTAGTTTACGAATTACTATCGAAAAACAGTAGGTTTTTATTCAAAATTAACAAATTATTTCTTTCTAAAAGTTCATGAAAATGTTAAAGGCATAACAACGTTGCCTTTTAACTATTGCTGTTAAAGATACGTTTACGAACAAAATAAGCCATATATCATGAAAAGCGTTGGAGAAGTGTTGATTCCAATATTAATTAAGTGAATATATACACCCAGACACTTAGCGTGAAATATATTCGTGTACCTAGTGGATATATTGGATAAGCCAATAAAATATATAACGACTGATTTTGCTAGAGGGCGTCAAAAAATATATGTACGTGTATCAACATTTTTTAAAGTTTATATCTGGGATTAATTTTAGGTGTAGTTAAAGTTTCCTGTCTTTTGCACACAGTTAAGCATTACATTTACGATATAAGACATGCTCGGTAACTTTTATGTAAAACACCACGAGGAACATTTTAGTAGAATATTATAGCACTCTTATTTTTTGCTGTATGAGTATTTTTGTCCCTTTCTCAAAAAGGGAAAAAAGCTTAACTGAAATATTCTATAAAATATCTGTAATCAAATTAAAAGTAAAATTTTCAAATTTAAAGTAAAGTTTTCAAAGACATCAAATCTCAAAATTCAATTTAAAGGCCTTAAATAGATGCAAATAATTTGATTAAGGTTCAAATAAAATTGATCAAAACGTCACTGACTGTTATAAACAAAATCTCTTAAAAACAGCAATTTAATGATACATAGAAATTTGCCTATACTAAAATTCAAAAACAACTGCAAAATAAAAAAATATATATATCTTCAAATAATTTATTGAACGATCTTTCCTTTTAACCTTATGCCTTTCCTGGAAGAGCACTAATTCAAAACAAAGACAAATTTTGTATTGTTGTCCTTAGTTTTCTAAATTGAATTGATATTTGTTTTAACTGAATTGATATTGTTTTTACTTTCGATTGACATTTTCTTAGTCTCAATTGAGAGGCTTAGTGCAATAACTCGATAAGCCACAAAAGCAAAATATGGAATAAATATACTTTAAATTTAGACAAAAATTTAAATTGTATGGCCTTTGGGGTTGTCTACTTTAAATACGAATCATAATTATTTGCAAAATACTAGGATTTGTCCAAAGATTTCTATAGGATGTAAAGATATGGAACCTGGCAAGAGGATGATAACATAAAAACATTTTTTGATTTCATGTGGCTTACCGAGTTATTGCACTAAGCCATTCAATTCATATGTTTTAAGCTACAAACGGAAAAGGTATATAAATTTCAAAAATATTTCGGTATAAATAATTTACAAATAAATATTTAATTTTTAATAAAAAATAATATTAAAAAAATATATATGTGTTTATGTATATTGCCCCAACCCTTATAAGATTGTTGACGAGGGTACTAGGGAATCTTTGGTTCAAATGTCTCCATATGGTCGTAAAAGAACTACCTCGTCAATAGTGCTAAAGTTTATTGCTAGATTTTCAATGACAAGCCTATGTTATGTGTCAATAGCCGATTACATTGGCTGGGGTACACCTGGTCGGCATCAAGCGAAGGAATACCAATATTATAGATTAGAGCCTCTAAAATTTACTATTGAATCTTTGGTGCCAATGTTTCCATGTGGTCCCAAAATATCTACTTAGTCAGTACACACAGAAAAAAAAGGAATGCAAAATCCACATGCCGCAATTTTAATTGGAAATCACATTAAATTAACAAGAAATAATTTGTCGTTTGAGTGTGTTAGTGTTTATTTGCTTTGTTCATTGCTACAATTCACTGTTCTGCTTAGTTGTGTGACTTGTTGTTGTTTATTCTTACATGTGTCGTCTATGTAGACGATAAAAAACGAACTACCAGCGAAAATTTACTGCTGCTGGTTTAAAATTACCATTGTTTCATATTAATTTTAAACGGAAAATTATTAATCTAACCTTAAATTACCGTTAAAGCAATTTTGCTATAAACGTTAAGTTTCATTTTCAATCGACATGACTATAACTTTAATTTCAAATAAGTTTTATGTTAAATAATCATTTAAATCATGTTGAATTAAAATGAAATGCATTTTACATACGATGGTATTTATTTAGTGTATAAGTAAAGAAAAGTTTGATGCTTTTGTGGCTGCAGTGATTAGCGCGTGGACTATCATGCAGGTGGCACAAGTTCATATCTTGGCTGGGGCAGTCAGCTACAACGAAAAGTTTTCTCATGACTATCACATAAGTAAAATAATTAATAAAATAGCTACATTAAAGTCATGTTGTTTCAGCTTGATATAACTTTAATTCAACATGATTCTTCGTGTTGTTTTAATATCAAATTCATCTTGTTTCAACTGGAAATAGCTTTGATTCAACATGATTCTTCGTATTATTCCAATATCAAATTCACGTTGTTTCAACTCAAAATTATATTGATTCAATATGACTTCATTTTGATTTAACTGTTCTGGAATATTAAATCAACATGAAATTTAGTTAATTCAAAAGGAAAAATTGTCTTTCAAGGTTATTGTAAATCATGTTGATTTAACATGAAACACCTATAAAGCAAAATCACTACCGAAAAATGTTAAGTTAACCTAGTTTTCGACGATTTTACATGGAAATTTTTCTGTGTGTAGTGATATAGTCTACTGGTGGATTTTCAATGACAAGCCAATGTTATATGTCAATTGATGATTACATTGGCGGGGGTACGCCTGGTCAGTAGTACTACTGACAGTGTCACTAGCAAATCACTACAATTTCCCTATTCGCATTTCCTGCAGGGTTGTGCTTGACATTAAGATTCCACTAGTTAGCTTAGAACTATCGACTAACTATTGACTATGTACTTCTTATGGGACCACATGGAGATATTAGAATCAAAAAATCACTACACTTTTTCCAATTGTAATTCAGAAAGCGTCAATTATAACTCGGAAAACGTCAATTGTAGTTCAGATACAATCCACTACATTTTTTTCACTTGTAATTCAGAAAGCGGCAATTGTAATTCAGATTAGTCAATTGAAATTCAGGAAGTGTCAATTGTAATTCATATTAGTCAAGTGTAGCTCAGAAAGCAAAATCACTAAAAATTTTTGGGGGCAAATTAGAAAACCTGTAGTAATATTTGCAGAAGGATAAGATATTATATAATAAGCAGAAAATCTATAATAAGAAGCGTTGTTTGTGGAAATGAATGAAAACTTTTAAGAAATTTTGCTTGTATTACTAAAAATTTTCTGCATAACCGGTCTTCGGCCGGGCTTACGGATTTTCTCTTCTAGATATGTCGGAAAACGGATTCGCTGAGTAAAGATCTTTCTATATAGCTGGCTTCTGCTTGAGCTTAAGAAATTTTTCCTCTGGGTATGTCGAATAGTGGCTTCACTGAGCAAAGATTTCTTGCATAGCCACCATTCGGCCGGGCTAAAGGATTTTCTCCTCTATGTATGTCGAAAAGTGGATTTGCTGAGTAATGAGTGTCTCCATAGCCGGGCTCCGGCTGAGCTTAAGGATTTTCTCCTCTATGTATGTATGTCGAAAAGTGGCTTCGCTGAGTAAACAATTCTCTGCATTACCGGCCTCTGGCCGGGCTTAAGGAATATCTCCTCTGGGTATGTCGAATAATGGATTCGCTGAGGCAACGATTTCCTGCCTTAGCTGAGTGAAGTGTTTTCTCCTCAGACTGACGTAACGATTTTCTGCATCAGATGCCGAATTCAGGCTCGGTGAAAATATTCACTTGCCGAAGCCACTATTGCACACTCTTAAAAGAGAAAATCTTATCCTGCAGTTTGCAGTGGGAAATTTGACAGGCACACTCTAAAATACATAGTGTGTAAAAGTATCTTAAGCTAGTCGACAAAAGTGGTGACTTGGTGACACTTGGCTCCATGCTTTCTCCAGGGCATACTCGTACACAAATTCGTATGCATATACATATGTATGTATGTATTTCAACAGACAAAATTAAAAAATTTAATAAATGATGTTAGTTCACAAAGTGAAATTGTTCTTTCTAAAAAAGCAAAACTACTGACAATAGGCCACCCACAAATGTTGAAGACATCAAAGATACTTGCACTATTATTAAATAAATACAAGTGTACGAACAAAATCATTTCGTATTGAACTTGTATTGAAACTATAACAAGAGAACCACGATTAAAATTTGAATGATTTGAAGGAAAAAGAGTTCTGTTTTTAAGAATATGGATTATGTAACGATATCTGTTTTTTTTTGCAAGGTTTTCTGACGTCATACTTACTCAGTTTTACTGTTATTCTCACCCACGCAGGCACCTTTTTTTCCTCACAGTTTATGTATAAGTTGGAATTTTTCACAGTTTTTCATACGCAGCAAAAATTAAAAAGACGAAAGTAAAAATAAAAAATAAAAAATAAAAAAGCATAAACAATGAATGTTTTGTTAAACATTCAAGATGAAAACATTCACTGCCTGCAGGATTGTCGTTGCGAGTACTATTCTTGTTCTTGTTTTTGTTGTGTTTGTAATTGTTGTTTATGCCTATTTTAAACATTTATATTTCTTTTTTTATAACTCACTATTGTTTTAATGAATCATTATTGTGAGGCATACTTGTATTTAAAAAATAATGAAAACCGAATATTATTAGTGTTTTCTTTGTTATTTGAATTTCTGTTTGCTCACAAATCTTGGTGCACAGAAAAGTTTGAAATTTGTTAATTAATTTTCATTTTGTTTAATAAGATGTTGTTGAGTTTTCTATAAAAACCTTTTATTTAACTTGCAACGTTAGTTTGTTTGTTAATGGCAAATTTTGCGATAGCTTTTTCTACTAGTACCACTGTACCGGTTCTTATGAAACTTTGCATACATAATTGTTCAATTCACAAGCTCAGTCGTATGTCTTATCGTTTTAAAAAAGACGACACTTTCTTATGTGCTTGTGAACAGACAAAGTTGTTGTATCGTTATTTTGTCGTATTTTAAATGTTAATATGTAGTCAATTCATTTTCAGTAAATAATTTATGCCGAAAAACGAATTTTGTTGTTATTTACAGGTTTAGTGATTTATTTAATACATATGACAATTTTTCACTCATGTGCAATTTTTTTTTTCGCGATTTTTCCGAATTTTTCGTTTATAACGGTGTTGGCGATTTCTAATCAATTTTAGGGCTTGTTTCAGATTTTGCAAGTTCTTGCGAATTTTTGCAAAGTTCGCGATAAAAGCGACTTCTTGCAAATTTTCAGCTTCCTTACAAGTTTTTGCGAATTTTCGCTATTTATGCGATTTTCACCAAATTTTTTGCACTCCTCACAGTTTTAGCGATTTTTAATCAAATTTGATTAGCATTTTGCAATTTTTGCGAATTTTAATTTTTTCGCGACAGGCGTAATTTTCCCAATTTTTTGGGTTTCTTACATTTTTAAGGTGTTTTTTTTTAATCAATATTGCGCTTTGTAATCTTTAAAATTTTAGCAAGCTCTTGCAAATTTTCGCGTTCTTACCGAGGGTTTGACTTTCCTTACAATTTTGGGGCTAGTTTCCAATATTGCAATATTTCGCGAATTTTCGACATTTTCGCGCTAGGCTTGATTTACTCCAAGTTCTTGGCATTTTTAGAGCTCGAGTCCCTTTTAATCTATTTCAAGCCTTGATATCGATGTTTACATTTATTTACATTTGATTTTGCAAATAATCATAATTTTGCGAAGTTTTTTGAACAACTCTTCTACAAGCTGTTATAGCTGGTGCCCATTCTATACCTTATATTTGTTTACAAATTAATCTAGCAAATGAAATATTCCCAGACAATACAACTATTTGGAAAATATATAAAAATCAATTGTATAATTATAACACACTTTTGTATGAAAATTGCTAACAACATAAATACAATATTGTGTAATTAGACGATTACACAACACATACGACGTTAATACGAGCTTGTGAATTGAACAATTATGTTTTTGTGACAATACAACATTATGATTAGAAAAGTGGACAGGGCCACGCCAATATAAAGTAAATCTTTTTTTTCAGCTACTTATATTTAGCCGGTTTTTGTAAAACTTTGCACAAACATTGAGATACCGTCACAGTAAAACATTATGCTGTAAAAAGTGGGCGGTACCACGCTCATTAAAAATAATTTTTTTCAGATACTTATACTTAACCGATTATTATGAAACTTTCCACACATATTGGGCGCGTTCATAAGACGTAACAGTTGCGCAACTTGAGTGAGTGTTTGTCTTAGAAACGCAGAGTTGACCAGTTCCGCTACACACAACAATTGAGTAATTGCTGCCATTTTTTCCATCATAACATTTTTTCGCTACCTATAGTCAACATGTTGTGCTTAGCCTCCACAGCTGATCAAAGAGAGTTATGCCGTTTATATTCTAGTGCAACACCGCTTTGTTATGTGCCGTTGCATACTAATTTCTTAAAATTGGCATTACAAATATGATAAAGTAAACAACTAAAGGAATATAATTAAAATAACACTAAAGTCACTAAATATGTATATGTTTATTCTGTTTTTTACTTATATTATATATTATTTAATTTACTATATGTCTTTTGTCCCTGTTTTTGGTTGGTTAGCCTAAACACACACCGCAGAAGACAAAACGGATTTGTCTTTTAAGTCAAACACACTTGTATGATTATAATGCACGCCAAAAAAAATTGACGTGTGTTGTATCATAAGAACTAATGTACTATTGACGTATTAGTCAAAAAAACAGTTTTGTCTTATATTGGTGTGGGTTCAGCCTTACATTTATCAGTTGTTCATTTTGCCAAATATTCATCAAGCCGTTTCTAAGACGTAACTGTTGGACTCAACAGTTACCAACAGTTTAGTAGCAATTGAGATCAAAAGCTACGTCTTATGAGCGCGACCATTGACTTCCCGTAACAATACAACATTGTAATTAGAAAAGTGGTCAGTGCCGCGCGGATAGAGTTGGTGCATTAAAAAAAAGTTGTCTTAAAAATTTCCCTTTTACTATTAGTTTATTTTGTTTAATGTTGGTCATACATGTATGTATTGCTATCGATAGTCTACTGTATTCAAAAGTATTTTAAAATCATACACACAGAAAAAAGGAATGTAAAATCAACATGACGCAATTTTGATTGGAAATCATATTAAATTTACAAGAAATAATTTATTGCTAAAGTGTGTTGGTGTTTAGTTGCTTTGTTCATGGCTACAATTCACTGCTGTGCTCAGTTGTGCTGTTTTGTTGCTGTTTATTCTTATATAGCCCACAAATAGCCGACAAAAATTGAACTACCATCGAAAATTTACTACTGGTGGCTTAAAATTACCATTGCTTCATATTAATTTTAAACGAAAAATAATTAACCTAAACTTAATTCTCTTTGATTTAATATTTTTTACTGTGAAAACAACTTTGTTATAAACGTTACATTTCATTTTAAATCAACATGACTTTAATTAATTAATTTCAAATAAGTTTTATGTTAAATCATCAATTAAATCATGTTGAATTAAATAGAAATTCATGTTACTTATGATGGTATTTATTTAGTGTATATCTAAAGTAAAGTTTGAATATGTTGTGACTGCAGTGGATAGCGCATTAACCACCAATCAAGTAGCCTGAGTTCAAATCTGGGTTGTGGTAGCCAACTACAACACAAATTTTTCTGATGCCTATGCGAAGGTGGCATGTCATAGTATTCAGTGACATTCATGTCAATTTCCATGGACTTTATGTCACTTTCAAAAATGTCATAATGTCCATGGGCGTAGTGTCGTAAAGTTCATTAACATTATTACCCTTTTTAGATTGTACAGATCTTTGCATAGGCGACCTTTGCCCGGGCTGGAGGGTTTTCCCTCTTGGTATATCGAATAGCGGCTTCGCTGAGCTGCGATTTTCGACTTATCCAGGAGAAAATCCTTAAGTCCTGCCAAAGTATACATAATCACAAAAAGTGCTTGAAACAGTTTGTCTCAATATACGATGGCGTATGAGTATCATTATTTTATGCATTGAGCAAATATTCAGTATACGCCGGTGTACCTACAATCCACAGCAGTGAGCTGCAACAAGTGTCATACTCTCGAATATACCCAATAAATTACTCTAATATTTTGTATTGTAATCGATTTTGTACAACAAGAAGCAATGATTATAAACGCAATAGCGTATTTCAAAGACTCAGCTTTAATCACTCGTATTCGCAATGAACATGAATGTTTGTGATTAGTTTCTTTGGTATGATTGTAACCACACCGGATTCAAACGAACATGCTATTAGCATTATTCTTGTAAAACTCTTTATGACCGGTTTAGTTTTAATACACACACAATATATACATACATGCAATAATACGTTCGTGGTATTGTTGTGCTATAGTTGTTCCTATAGTTTAAAAAGTGGCATAACAAAAACCTACATACATACACACATATATGTATATACATACAAGTATTTGCTACAAACAACAGTACTTTGCAAAACACAATAAATATGCTCGTAGAGTAATACCTTGTTCAGACATGGATTTTTAATTGATACAATTTAATATTCATTGAGCAATTAACTTTAGGGTTCATACATAGTAAATTAAGCTTGTTCAATTAGCATTTAACTTGCCCATGGTGTAACAAGTATACAGGTGGCCGCATAATGGCAACGAATACAAAATTAAAACAAAAACTATATAATGGTTGTCAAAAAAATACACGTGTTTGACGTAGCTTACGTACAAAATTAATAGAGCAAAAAATAATCATCTGACGCTATACTGACATTTGTATACTTAATACACCATGCATACTTCGCAGTAAACATACTTGTTACAAAGGGTTGCATTTCGAACTTTGCTCAATTTATGAAACAATTAATTACTAATTGCTCAATTTATTAATTGAAGCCTTGTATGGTAAATTGAGCACAATTAAGTCCTTAACTGCGTAAATTTCCTAAATTGCGCAATTAAAGCGTACGTCTGAGCAGAGTATAACTCAAGTGTTTTTGTTTCGATCTCAATCAAATCATGAGCAAAAACAGCCGAGCTGCAAGGGAACGATTGTTCCTAAACAAGCCGTATATTTTGTAGGCAAATCAATTCAAGTACATATAATGTTGCGAATGATAAATACTCGTCGCTGATTTATTTGTTTCGTGTATTATACTTCTATGTGATCAAAAGTACCAAAGGCTTGATTGTTATGTACTTGCTATTTAGCGCTAGTGAATAAGACGGCTCGATGACACTTGTTGCAGCTCTATGATCCACAGAATATACAGACATGAACGAGGCAGAAGATATTTCCAATTCACACACAAAAGAGAAATAAAGCGGTCCATCCAAAATATTACTGCATATGTTATTGTAGATATTATTGTCGCTTTGATCTAAGTATACTATGCAATAAATTGTCCAATACTTTCAAATAAAATATTACCAAATTTTTCTGATGGCGATAAAGTAAACATAACAATGAAGAATCGAAATTGATTATTAGGCAAAGGTTCGTAGTGTTTAATTCAGAAAGAATTGGGCATGATTAATAGTCCAAGGAACAAGGGAAAAATTAATATAAACTTAATTTTGCAACGTACACAGCAGAACAGAGTAGCGCCACTTTTGGAAGCCGCTGCACCTCCATCATCAGCGCTCACGTGTATTTTGCTTATAATCAGTTGTCAGGTAGCTCTGTTGAATGTGATTTTAATTCTTATATATGTCAGAAGAATGAAGAATGTTGCCAACACATTACACAATTTCCTTGATTGTAGAATTAAATGCAAGGATCTTTTGATTTTGGCCAATATATTGTGCAACCTTCTAATATGACATACATACACATTGGCGATATTATTGTGCAATATGAAAAATTACACAATTATTTTGCAAATGGGTGGGGCGCTTAAGAAGGCATTGGTGTTCAATTTTGTTTTTCGCATACATTTGTAAAATGTGCAACACTTCTAATTGGATAAAACAAAACCCAAACACATAATTGTTGTCTCTTTCTAAAACGGACAGCATAAAAAACTGATTTGGGCAATTTGCAACTATAAAAGTATACATGTCTGTATTAGTTTGTTCTACAAACAGGGCTGCCGTTTTGCTTTTTTTTTAGCTAAACTTGGATATTTTTTTCCAATGTGTACTTTGGTACTTTTTTCTATTTTGGTTACTTTTTTCAACACAAAAATAAAACATTTTTATAGTATTTTAAATTTGCATAGTCCTCGCCCATACGGGTCAACTTTGGCTCTGCAACTTTCTTAAATTTTCTTTTCAAGTTGCATTCGTGCCCATACAATGAAATTCTTGTTGTGCAGTTTTTGTTTTTTCCCTTAAGCGGCCCATATTATTGCTTATGATATTGTACATATTATTGCCGATTTGACCTGTACTATGCAATAAATGGCGGAATATTTTCAAAGAAAATAATGCCCAATTTTCCGGACAGTGAAAAAGTAAACATAAGACAAAACAATGTTGCCACCACATAACACAATTTTTATTATTGTACAATAAAAATCAGAAGAATTTGGATTTTTGCCAATATATTGTGCCACCTTCGAATATGGCATATACATTGGCGATATTATTGTACTATACGAAAAATTGCACAATTATATTGCAAGTGTGTGGGCCGCTTTAGAATTTGTTGTTGCTTAATATTACCAGGGGGAAAACAAAAGAGAGTTGAATTTACATGAGACAGTTAACCCAGGCCTGTCATATTTGTTGATTTGTCGGTATTTTGCGAATTTTTTGCTTTAAAAGGTCTAAGTGCCGATTTTTGCACCAAAAACGCCTATTTTTTGATAAACACTTAAATTATTTCAGTTTGTTTGTTTTAGTATAATTTATTAATTTTGGGCAACAATGTTACATTAAAAAGAGTTAAGCGTAGTATGCAGTTCTCACTGAAATTCTGGTTTGGAGTTTTGCATTTATTTCTACACGGAAAAATAATCGTGTAGAATTTTATACAGAATTTTGTTTGCACACACACAAATTTATATATTTTTTAATTTACAACACACAAAAACACTAAAAATTAATTACAATGTACGAAAAACTAGAAATGTCAAAAATTCCGTGACCAAACAATTGTCTGAACATTAATTTTTGTTTCAGTTGACGGAAAAAATTCTCCACTTATTGTTATAACATGCCTGTAATAGACAACAAATGCCAAAATTCCGTGTACTTTTCTTTTGGAACTGCGTACTAGTAAACGGAAATTTCTTTAAGAAATTTACCAACCTGAATTTCAGTTTGTTTTTTTTTACACATACTTCTTATGGCAGCCTGAATATCATTTAGAGCTGCATACTACGCTTTTAGTGTTAACAAGTTAGCGCTCCTACTACAGTGATAACGTTAAATTAAAAATTTTAAAAAGCGCCGTACGTTAAAAGATTTTAGATTAAATCGCCTTTGGTAGCTACAATGCCACAGACACAAAGAATCAAGAGGATAAAGAGAGAAAATAGATAATAACTTTTAAGCGATTTTCTGCAAAAATAGATAAGAACATTCGATCAAATCATCTTTCAAATAAAAAAGTAAATCAAAATCATACAGATACACATACACATACACACTCAACAAACTTATAACACCGCTCTTTTTTTGGTCGGGAGTTAAATAAGGGCCAGGTTTATATAAAAGTATCTACGAAACATTTTTTGCCGACATGTCTAACGTTAGATAAAATCTGAGACTTTACCAGACAATCACCCGAGTTGTCTAAAATTTCCTTAGACATTTGATAGAATAGCCGGCAGTTTTCTAGTACGACGTTTCTGCGATTAATTTAGTCGGCACATTATTCGAAGTCAATTTAATTTCATTTAAGACTTTTAACAGAGTAGTCTGTACATTTTCTAATCTATGTCTTACGACTTTTAGCGTCAGTAAAATGTCTGATTTTAGTTGTCGTAATAGTTCACAACTATCTTTTTAGAGTTTTTGCATAAATATTTCAGTTTTTAAACTTATAAAATATGGGTAAATGTTTTCTAATGAGCTGCAATTGGCAGCAGAAAAATGTATGGCAGAAGATGAGTCAAAGAATTATTACATTATTATGCGGATTTGCTGATGTGGGGAAACTTTTATCTAAACCAATACTAATACAAAATGGGTCTACTAACACATTGTTAGATTTGGGTTTCTTTTGACAACAGACTTATGGCGTTTTCTATTCTACAAAAAAATGTGACATTTTTTTACTTTTTATAAAAAAAATGCAATTTAACATTCCTTTAAAGGAAAATTTGCCTTCGTAAGGGATGATACAATAATTTCTAATAAATTCACTCTTCGAAACATGATTATGTTGCGAATTTTCATTAAAAAGGGCAAATAGTGCAACACACTTTTGTAGAAAAGAAAACGCCATTAGGTTTCTGACAACGACCTTGTCAGTAGTCAGGCTTCTATCTTTTATACGATTAGAACATATCTTTGGCCAGACCACACCTACGATTCCCATTAAGTTTGGTCTGTCCAAATATAGAAGCCTGACTACTGACAAGGTAGTTGTCAGAAACCTAAGTCTGTTGTCAAAAGAAACCTAAGTCTAACAATGTGTTAGTAAACCTATGTTTTAATATTAAAAAAATTTTATATTTTAAGCCCCATATTCTTAAAATAAATTTCAAATCCATTTTCTTAATGAATATGGGAGTAATAATTTATTTATATAAAACAGTATATTAACTTCATAAAAATGTTGGTTGTTTTTTGTTTGCGGTTGGTTACTTTTTTCTTAAATTTTGGCTACAAAAATTTTTTGGTCGTGGCAGTACAGGCTGGCAACAAACTTCTTCAACCACTTTTTGTAATTTTTCCTATAATCATATAATCATAATTTGGAACCCACAGGCGCTAGTCCTTTGATTTTTTGCTCAAATGTTAGTTGCACAAAACTGAACTGACATACCAATTTGCATTCTTTCGGATGGGCTCTGGCCCAATCAACGGTTGGTTTCATACGAACTAAGTCAACTTTTTTTTAATTTAATATTAAATAATACATATACATCCAAAACATTTCCACTGCATTGTTAGAAAACTAAAGATATGCAGGTGGAAAGCATTAGAAAAATGTATGTAAAATAAAATTTTGCATTCATACATGTTTTGAACTATAATTACCTATTATAATTCAAATATAAATGTTTTGCCTTCGTTTTTTAAGGAGAATTAAAACATATAAAAACCTTCAAAATCTGTTGGGATTTTCGAAAGTTCCAAGATTTATAAATTATTCGCATACTTGTAGCGATTGTAGCGATGTAAATTTCATTTAGAATAAAATTATGAATAAATTTATGATTATATAATAAATTTCTCAAATGTAGTCAATTTATTTAAGCACAAATAATAACTATCACTTTCTAAGTGGAAACTAAATACAAAAGTGTAAAAATTTAAAACAACAATCTTGAATTGATTTTTTAGTCTGGCATCACTTCCTTTACAGAGTAAAATGTAATAAACTATACGCCTATCCTGATTATTCAACATGCATATGTGTAACAATTTAAATTCGTTTGTAAGGTCTTTTAGAAGAAAAAAAATACTTACCGGTTGGACTTGGTGTTAGAGACATCATGTCAAAACGGATGTTACTTTGTTGGAATTGATAGTCTTTAAAAAATGTTAACTTGGCACCACGAGTTCTGTTGAAACCCGATACGGCACTGTGGATGGCGCGTAAATATTCACGTCTGCCAAAATTTGTGTGCGGCGCAATTAAACCGATATAGAGCTGTTCTTTGGTGGCTGATGAGCTTTTCGTCATACTATTTGCCAAGCGAATGGAGTGTGCAGCAGGGCATGAACAAATACAAATCAGGCCGAATAATAAGAGAAGACAAAATATTGAGGGATGTGGTAAAAGTTTATCAGTGGAAGCGACTCTTGCAGTCGACTTTGTTTTATGCTCGTTATATTTTAGGGTGGAGAGGCCTGAGGAGGAGGACTTGGTTGAATTGGAGGTTGAATCGTTGTTTATGTTTGTGTTTTTGTTATTGTTGCTGTTTTTGTCGTTGGTAGTTGTGAATAAGGCAAATCTCGCTGATGATGAAATAGAGCTGCTGCTGCTGCTGCTGGTTGCTTTGGTTGTTGTTGTTGTTTTTGTTCCGTCTAAACATGAAAATTTTGTTCTTTTAGAACTTAAATATTTAGTTGTGCCATGATAATAATAAGTGTTGCTGTTGTTATTATTTATGGAGGTGGTGGTTATACTGTGGGTGTTAGTGATAATGGATGTTGGCTTTTCGGAAGTGTTTCGTATTAAATGATGTTTCAAATTGTTAGCACAAGGGCTGTTGCTGTCATTTGTGTTACAGTTATGACGATGACGACAACGATAATGACAACTACTGAAGGTGTTGATTGTAGTTTGTTTTCTACACTTTAAATCGGCAGTGATTTTGATGTTAAATTTATAACTTGTTTTTATTGCTGTTGTCGTAAAAGTTTTCTCCTTCTCCCGTTTCCATCTTTCGTACGGTTGTTTCATGTTTAGTTCGAATGTTTGTCTTTTCAATTCTGATACCAAATTTCTTTGAATTGTATTCTTACCACCTGCTTCATTTCTGAGTTTTTCTTTGTGAAGCTTTTTAAGACTCCTGCTGAGTTTTGACTTATGCCTGCTGTTTAGACGTTCATTTAGTTGTCTCTTTTTAAATCCTTTCATTTTTTAATATAAGTTGTATTCTTCCACCTTTCCGTTTAGGCTCTCTTACACTTTTTAGTGTTTCTAAAGTCTATATATTTTTTTGTTATATCTTCATTTGGAAAGGATTTGTATTTATTGCATGTGAAAGAGTTTTTATGTTTTTGACACTCTCGTTTAGTTTTGCTTACATTCGTGAATAACATTTACTACATTGCTCGAATTTATTAAAATTTTTCGCCAAGGTTTTGTTGTTTCTTTTCATTGCTTGAAATCAACGTCAAATAAAATAAAATCGCAAATGATTGTGCTGGTGTAATGAACGTTCACTCTCCTTCGACTTGTTTACTTAAGTTTTGTTATTGGAAACAGCAGGACATTATGCCAAAAATTTTGTTCAATGATTTTATTTTGTTATTCTGCAGACTACAGAAAAATACATTATTTTAGTTTCTAATTTTTCGCTATTTGATTTGAAGGTTTCTTCTAATGTTTATTTAGTTTCGCTGGTTTCTTAAGTTCTTGCCTTTTTTCGCTTTAGCTGATACAATTGTCCCATTTCTGTATTCAGTTCTGTAACGAGAGGGTGTGGTAGACTGTGATTAGTATAGCAGAGATTAGTTATGCTTATGTACTTATAAATAAAGGCACATAAAAATACACAACAAATACGATATAAATACATATGTATATGTACATACGATATATTTACATACATATGAATATACACATGTGTGTGAGTGTGTGTTTGGATATTCTTACATACGTAGTAGAATGTTTTCAGATAAAATATGATTTTTTTTCTTGAAAGTTTTTTATTAAATACACAGCATTTACAACAAATGTTTCCTTGTTTCTAATACCTTCATCCATAATTTACACAAAGCCACATTTAAAAGGTCTGTGTTTATATTGGGGTTACATTTTATTTCCTGTTGATGAAACCAAAAATATCTAATGTTTACCAAGGCGTATAAATAATTTTAATTTCTAGCATTCCATTTGACATAAGTACGTATTTACTAACGGTATTTGTATTATAACAGTACATTGCTAAAAATATAGGAGTGTGAAACTGGGATTTATAATATTATTTCAAAATTATTTTCACACTAACATGCCGTCTACATTAGACATGAAATGGTGTTAAGACATGATGTTATGAAATCATTGTTAGAACAAATGCTCTAACAACAATGTTAAAACATGAAGAAATCATTAACATGAGCGGTCTACACTTAACATTAACATGATGTTAGGTGTTACTGTTAGGCATTTCATGTCTAATGTAGACGTAGGGTAAAATGCTTATTATATGGCACACATAAATTTGAATTATAAACTTTTACTTTTCACTAATATTTAATATTTGTACGTAATTATTATTTGAACTGAAAATGTGTATAAGTCGGAAGTTATTATTATTTGGCTTAAGTTCACAATAATTGAATTAATGTAAATTCAAATTATTTTTAAGAGTGGAATATTAGAATATCTAATCAGACTAGCAGAACGGGAATATCTAATCAGACTAGCAGAACGAATTAGTACTACTAATTTCGACAGCCGCTACGCTGTCATCATCAGCGTCCTTTGTTCGCTTTTGCCACGTTTGATCGTGGATACTAGTATTAATGAAACATCAGCTATTTAACCAAATTTTATGAGGAAATAGAATATGAGTCCTATTCCTTTTTTTTTAATATGGTGAGCCGAACAAATTTCACCTTCTGATTCCTTATTCCAATTTCCAACTCTTATTTTGATTGGTTTTGGCTTGTACGTAAGCGCCGCCTACGATAAATCAAGCTATTGTTGTTGTACATGTTTTTTACATTAATTTAATTATTGTGAACTTAAGCCAAATAATAATAACTTCCGACTTATACTAATATATAATATTATAATGTAATCTCAAGTTTAAAAAATTTTACGAATTCACAGCATCTTTTTTTTCACTGAAAACAAACCATTGAAATTTTTTGTAAATATGAACAACACATTTACTGAAAATAAAAATAGTGTTTGTTGTAGTTGTTAATAAGCAGCACTAATATAACAACTCAAACTGCTTATTAAATTTAAAATTAAATTTTAAATAAATGCTTGCCTGATAAATTGCCATGAATCCTGTACTAACTAACGTTTCTGTATTAACGAAATACTTTTCTATTTTTTAACATGTTTTTCCTCACAAATTAGTAAGCTGTCCCTAAAATTATATGATACTCCTTCATATGCTAGGTGACAATGTGCCGATTAATGTAATGAAATAACATATTTGAAAAAGAAAAGAATATTACATGCATATTCCAATTCCAATTGGTATACATGGATTTGTATTTGACCAAATCCTTTTGCTAACAAAGAATGCCAAGAAAGGAAAGGATTACTTATCATTTTTTTGTTTTAATATGTTTCGATTTCTGTGTATTCATTTCGAAAAGGGCATTAGTCCAAAAATTTAACTTAAAGATGCATATCTGTATCATAACTATTTCTTTATAATAAGCTAGATGTGCCGGCCCGCTTCGCGCGCACGAATATTAGTGCATTTTCTGTGTTTCACAAAAAATAAAATTATGTGTATTCTCATGGCATTGTTGTTATAAATAAATGAGTGATTCCACGTAAAACGGCCCTATGCAAGAAAAATTTTTTTCTCTTTTTTAATAAAAAATCTATCAATTGATGTTTTTTAGAGAATGACAATTATAGAAAAGATAAAAAAATACACTATTTAATATTTTTTAATCAATTTGAGGCACTTTTAAATGATCATGCAAGAAACATTTTGCTCTCCCTCTTTGTATGCTTAATGTTTATTTCAGATTTTCTTTTATTCCATTTCTCATTATTAATAAAAACCGTTATCTCTGCAAAGAATATACTTTTTTTGCGTTTTATTGAATTTAAAAAAATATTCGGCTAAAGTATTTTGCTGTGTATAATAGAATGTATAGCAAATAATTTAATGTCTTATTAAATCAATAAAAAGCTTTATTTCTTCGATTTTTTTTTCATTTTCGTACTAGGTCACACCCGTCGGTCACACCCGTCTCATTTTAAAAATAGTTTTTATACAAGAAATATAATTTTTTGTCAAACAGTAAATGCATAATACAATTAAAAACACTTTGAACAGGTATCTATACCAAAACTATTGTGTACCTTATAGTCAAAATTGTACAGAATTTATACTGAAAGTCATAATTCTTTAAAACTAAGATTTGTAAGGTCACACCCGTCGCATCTTTCTGACGACCATTCTGAGCAGAAATCGTGTTCTATCAGTGTCTACCCGTTGTTCAACGACTTTAAGCTTAATGTCCTTGCAAGCCGCAACGTTTTTATAAGTAAGAAATTTTATATTCAAGATTTATAACAAAAAAAATGTGTAAAATGGTCACACCCGGCAAAATGGAATTACTCAAATATTATACAAAAACAACTGTGCTACCACCGCTCAAAACAGCATCTTTCTAATATCCAGCAACATTTATAAAAGTAAAATTGCTTATTTCCGTTTTTTCTATTTTAACTTGGAAATGAAATATTTTATCGCGCTAAAAAGTATGCTAAGTTTGAATCAAGATTATAAAGTACGTCCATACCAAATTTCATGAAAATCCGTTCAGTGGTTTTTGCGTGATGTGTGTTCGGGCAGACAGACAGGCTCCAATTCCAAAAGTTGGTGTTTTATGTTCTACATCGGTTACTGTTTACGCCACCATAAACACTTTCAAAAAATATTTCATGTACGTGATGTAAGTTAATTGACTCGTTTCCTTTTCGAAATGACTACCCGACTTGATCTCATTCGGCTCATTAGTGTCGAGTGTGCATTGTTCTCTTATTATCGTGATTCGTCTACAATGAATAGAGACGAGATGGATAAACTTTCACCAAAGTTTCATGATCTTCATTATTAGTGTGCATTAAAGTGGTTCGACCCTCCATACAAAAAAATAAATAAATAAAATGAGCCAGTCACCCCCTAGGATTAAAGATTAGTTGAAAATAGTTTTAAAAAAAATATTTGCCACGCGTCTGGATACCGCCCTTTTAGTTTTTTTGTACACTGCGTCGCCAGTTGTAGGCCGATCATAACATATGGCTTGCCTAAGGTTTCATTTTTGTTCTTAGTGCCCTTTTAGTCCGACATCAAATTCTGTTTGGTTAAAGCCCTTATTGAAAGAAACTACCTATGGTTTTTCTATGTTACTTCGTAAAGTGATTTTATAACGGTAAATTTAGTGGAAAACAGGTTTCATAAAGTTTTAAATTTAAACAGTCATTACTTCTTTGTTTCAAAACAGATTTCAACGATCTTTTTCAAATTTGAAAGATATGATTCTTGTCTTTCAAATATGGTAAAATCAGTTAGTAAAAAATTGCTAAGTTATGGTGGCTTAAGTGTAAAAAAAAACTTTACTTTTCGCCGGCTCTAAGTTGCTTATGAGATACTAAACCACTATATGAATTAACTTTTGTGAAAAGCAACATTAAAATAGCTTTCCAAAATGTGTAATTACATTAAAGTCGGCTAAAAAATAAATGAGTTATGGTATGTTTTGCGTTTGGATTTGTTCTTCATATTTAAAAATAGAACAGTCACGCTAATCTATTTCATCCTAATTCTAGAATGATTAGCCCGATTTTGATATTATAAACAGGAAAAGATGCAGAATAAAATTACCTTTAAGTCACCTATACACAAGTTTTTTAAATATCCAATTTTTTCGGAGTTATTCAGAAATGAACGGCGAAAAATTAGTTTTTTTTATGCAATTACAGATTTTTTTTTCCTTTTCAAAAGCTCATTTTTATCAATAGTATGAAAGCTGAGTGTATTTGGAATAAAATAAGCCATAAATCATTAACATCGCTCGACAAATGTCGATTTTATTAAAAATTAAGTGAAGTAACTCAGTTGATAAATACCCCAGTTCATACCCCAGTTGTCATTCGTTACTTGTCTGTTTGTATAGATTTTGTTGTGGTAGTTTCTAGTATCCTATTTCTATATTTTTTTTATTGTTTTGGATTTGGAGAAGAAAACTAAATTAACCAGAGCAGAGATCGAAAACTTAAAAAGAAAAATTAAAGCTAGATGAAAAAAGGGAAGCGGAATATAAGCAAAAGGCAAGGAAAGGTAAAGCGGATTACTCGTAAAACTTTTTTTATTATTAATTTGTTGACTTTGATTTGAAGGAGTTGTAAGCAATTAATTAAACCAAGTTAAAATAATATAGAAATCAATCGGCCTAAAGTGAGGTAACGACTGACGAAAATATAAGCGAAAATACAATTGCTCGCTCATTTCATATCTTTAAAATAATAAAACTCATATATCGCACTTGTTTAACAATACTGTACTAACTCAAAATTTTCATTTTAGCACTTTTAACCGAATCTGGACATTATTTTGTCATCTCTGCCAACTGTAAAGATTTTGTGTTGTTCTGAGGACTACTTCATCACAAAAAAACGAGTTGTGATCTTTTATGAAATGGCTGAATGGTTAGCGCGTTTGACTACAAACCCTGAGGTCTTGCGTTCAAGATTAGTTTCAGGCACGCCAAAAACATCATGCGTTTTTCTGCAGTGCATTGGTGTGTTATTGTGTTGGTTGTTGTTAGACTGTTGAGATGAAGGAATATCACTGATCACTTTGGCAGTACTGGCAGCGATTAATACTAACATATCCTAATGCACTTGACAGCACCCTCCCTCGTCGGTATTGTAGCAGAACCGTCGGCGAAGTAAAAGAAATAATAAATGGCTACACAGCTTAATTAAACTAATGTCTCTACTTGACACCAGAGGGACAGCAACAACAGGGTTATAAATGAATTAAGCTTCCTATCTCTCTCCCACTTCACCACTTGTTCTCTCTACACTATCCCTTTCCCAAAAGAAGGTAACACATTAATTAATTAACTGATTGTGTTACTTCTCTTAAAAAAATTACAAAAATGGGCAGCAAGTATTTTGAGTTGTGACTGTTTTCATGTTTTTTGTCTCTACTGAACATTTTTAAAGTTTTAGTTATTACACTATTGTTAAAGAAGTGCGATATGCATATTTTTTAAATGAAGTTTCCCATCTACTTAATTGACACGATAAAATATTTCATGAAATTTGCTACATGGAACTTTTTCTTATTAGCGAATAAGATGAGAAGAGAAAAAGTTGGGGGCAAGTGTAGTATGAAATGACATTTCAGATAGTTTTTTTTTCATTTTCTTTACCCCATTTGCCTTTTTTATTTTTATTTGCAAATAAAAAAAAAGTTCCATGAGCTATTTCATCGTTTAAATTTAGTGATATAAAAAATTAAAAAAAAAACAAACTTAAAGATTCTGAAGAAAATTATTCATTGAACTAATTACTTTTCCATTAAAATTCATTTCTATAAAAGAAATTTATTATTCCTGCCAGTCCAATTGAATTTGAAATGAACTACAAGATAAATTAGAGATGTCTCCAGCTCATGGCTTGCTCTCGACCTAATGCTAGTTCATGTTGTTTTTGTTATTATTTATTGTTGTAATAGAAATAAAATATAATAACTTTTTTAAATACATTTCACAGCATATACTTTTATTAGTAAAATTAACTTTTACCTTTTCTTTTTTATTAAAGACGAACCAACGAAGAAGCATCGAGGCGTATGATTAATATTGTAGTTGTTGGTTTTGTGTATGATTGTTTATGTCGCGGCTTTGCTGCTGCTGTTGCTGTGGCTGCTGATGATGATGATGAAGTTGATGATGATATTGTCTTTTTGTTGGTGTTCTTATCAATTTTTTTATATTTAAATATTTTACGTTGCATTAAGAAACATTTAAATTTTCCTCAGAGCTCTTATAAATAATTCTATGCAAGAATTTTATGATTTTCCATATTAATAACAAAATATACACACATACTCACATACATACATACATAACATATTATGTATACAAAATTATATGTATGTATTCAAAAGCAGCTAAAACATTAGATTTTTGTTATATGTTGGCTTGTTGGCTTTACGGTTATCGGGCTGATAGACATAGTGGTTGGCTGTCGTGTGTCTGAACCGCTGACTTGCTGTTTTTAGTTTTTTACTTTCAGTGTATGAAGAAGTTATTTATTTACTTTTAGTTTTTGCTTTTATTTTTTATATTATATTATTTATATTTTATTATTATTATTATTATTATTATTTTTGTTTCTGTTTTTATTTCATGTTAAGGACGGTCGTTATTATATTTTGCTTATTTTTTTTTGCTTCTCCTTTTTTAGCGCTTTCAATGGGTCCTATAATTTTGGTTTGTTTTATTGTTTTGCTGCTTTGGGCTTTTTGTTGTTTTCTTTTGTTTACTTTTTGCACTTTTTTGTATACTCGTGTTTTTTATTTTTATTTTTGGAAATATTTCTTATTTTGCTTTTTTATTATATAAAATGTGGGTTAATTTTGGGTGGGTTTGTTTGACTGGTTGGTAATAAATTTAAGAAATAGAAGCCATCTAAGAAAAGAACAACAACAACAATTCACTTGTTTTTACTGCATTCTGTTCAACACTAGAGTTATGACTTTGATTTTTTACAAAATGTTCCACTTTTATTTTTAATTGCGTTTATTTTTATTAAAAATTCTAATTTCTGTAGCTTCTCATTATTTTTAATTTTTGTTTTTTTCGATTATTTTGCAACTATTTAAAGTTTTTTTTATTCATTTTTATTCATTTGCAGTAAAGTTTTTACTTTGATTACATGTGTGAAGTTAGATTTTTTAGAATAATCCAGTAGAAGAGTTTTTATTTATAGTGAGAAAATAATGTTGAGAAAGTAACTGTCGAGAAAAAATAGTCACAATATAATTTTTATTTATTTATTTTTTATATTTTTCAAATCAACACTACATAAATTAGTTCATAAGACTTTGTTTAAACTTATTGCTAAAACTTAACAAAACCTAAAAATTTATTTTAAATTATTTTATACAAAATTGAAATGTGAAGGATTGTAGTATGTTGTTTCCTAGGAGAAGAGACACCAAGTAGGCAATTATTGTTCACAAAACATTTTTGTTTTCCTCTTCGGAGTAGCATAAAATAGAAAAGGGATGTTGTTAACTGAATATAATTGCTTGTAGGAAAACGTAATTTTTGGCAATACTAATCTGTTTTGCGAGTTATGTTTATATCTGGCTAATTTTTCTTTAATATATAGTATAAGTGAAAACATTTTTTTTATTTATTTTAAGAAAGTCTAATCTTTATAAAATAAAGTGTTAGGCAGCACTTCAGTGTCAAAAAAAACTTTGAAGGTTCTCTATTATCTAAAAGATATTGAAATGTTCCCTTACTTTTTTGGTAATTTATTAAACTTTGTTCAAAAATCTTCAAGCATTGCTCGAAAGTACAGAAATATTTAGGATAAATTAAAAGCATGATAAGTTTATATTATTTTATACACTACAAAATTCGAAAGGATGTATTTTTTATAATAATCTGTTTTAGAAAATTTATTAAATTTATTTGAGATATTCCCAAGAAAAATACCAACAAGGGTGTGACAACAGATTCCAGCAGAGGGTACCAAAGAATACCTATTCACCGATTCACGGTTTCACTGATGAAGTATGTCATAGTAAATATATAATCAGAAAAAAGCGGAACGTGTTTGCCCCCTCATTTGGATGGGACACGTCCACTATAGTTAGAATGCTGAAATTTGGTATACATTGAGGTGATTAAGTAATAATTTCTAGGTAACCTGCCTACTTGAAAATATTTTTTCCCATAATTTATTCCATATTGTACCGATCAAGAACTTGATTCTCATTTTGATCTTAGTTCTTCTAATGGCCAAAAACTTTGGATAGGAACTTGCCATTATTTTTACATTTATGTTTTTGAGCGGATTTTATATACATAAATTTATAGTATATGGATTAGATCGGGTCAATTTTGTTGTCAACCAAGAGTATAGCAGCAGCGTGATCTGCGAAAAATTCCAAGAAAATTTTGCGAAGAAACCATGGTTCTAAAATCAAAATGGAGCCTCCGATTAATCGAAATCTTCTTTTTCAAAAAATATTTATGAAACATATGAAATATAAAAATTATCATGAAAAACGACTAGTAGGTCTAGTTAAGCAGATCATTTGGGCATTTTAAAAATTTCAATACACCCTCAAAATCGGAAATAATCGATAAAAAATTAGTTTTTGGTACTTCACGGACGGACAAAATTTCACTGTGTTGTTTCTGTACCGATGTGTTGTTTTGAAATTTTTAATCCGGTTATGGATTTTCCTAATTAGCAATACCACTAAAAATCGATTGCTTTTAATAACACTGCTTTACAAACTTTTATTTTTTCAAGTTTTTAATTTTCTAAAGCATTTTTTTAGAATAATTATGATTTGCTAAATTAAAAAAAGGAATAAAGAATTTCATTTCGGCTATTGTGCATAATATAACGGTTCATCTTCGTTTTTCGGTGTATACTTCTTGTTAAAGCATCATACAGAATCAAAGGCTGGTTCGTTTAAAATGAATTATATATTATTTGAAAGGCTACAAAATTACGCGTCGAATAAAAAGCGACCAAGTTATAGTGGATACAAGTTTAAATTCCTTGAAAATTTTCAAGTTCATCATCAATTGTTGCCTTTTCAGAAGCTGGTTTGTACCACAAATAATAATAATAATAAAAAATCCATAGTTATATAATTTCAATGAATAGTCCATTCGATTATAAAAATTTTAAGCCATAATGGACCTAAATCTGATGAAAATAGAAAATCTTATATTCTGTGTTTTATTATTTGGGCTATTTATTATCATATTTTTTTCTTTACTTTAGATGCAAATAAAACAATTTATTGCATTTTTGCTCCCAATGTTTCTTCGGCTTTTTTTCCGGCGTCTTTAGAAGAATCTTATAATCGACTTTGGATGGTGCTTTAAAGAGAATTAAATATATGTACCGTTATAATGAACAATGGCTGAAGTGAACTTTTTTCAGTATATAGCATATCATTCCTAATTACCCTAAAAAATGCATTAGCAAATTTAAACCTATTCGTTGTAAATTATATTTCAATTATTATATTTCAATTTATCATTATATTTCAATTATTTTTAACATATTTTTTTTTATTTAGGTATTCTTCAAAAGAAAATTCTCAACATACACGGCAGAACAGAACAACGTTGTTTTTGCAAATTTTTCCATGGTTCCTTAGAATAATTATCCTGTCTAGTTCTTTCTGAATATCACGTTACGGACTTTTGCCCAATAAAATCGTTTGGACTCAAAGGCAAATTAGTTCGAAATAATCACACTAAAATATAAAATTCTCTGTTTCAAGTAGAGAGCTGCAAAATTGAAATTGATGAACACTCGTCGCGAAAATTTTGACTTGTCGCGAAATTAACTTTGACTAACTTCATTATGAAAAATATATGTCATGAAGCAAAAAATCGTATCCAAACAAGCATACGTTATCTTAAAAGTAATTCAATAAGACATAAAGCATTTCATATACATACATCAAAGCAAGTAGTATTATTTACTCAATATTAAAGAAATATTACGTTTTAAAATAAATGAAGTATGCATTTAGTATAAAATTTAGAAATTGTTGATTCTGATTTTCTTGCGGTTTTAAACTTTTGGATATCATATCGATAGTCATACATTGACAACTTGTAACTGAATTTTTATTATTTTTCACAAAACGCAGAAAACGTCCCCATTCTCAAAACAAAATAACAGAAATTAGTTGACAGTATCTACTAAATAATTTTCAGCTATTTTATTTATATGCCAGTAACGCTTTCAGCATATTTATAACGTAATTTCTTCTACTGAAAAGTTGTAAAAACCAGTCACGTGTTGTCAACTTATGACCATCGATATGCAAGTTTTTTGAATAGTTTTGAAAGTTTTTTGAAAAATATCTGTGATACAACAGATATTTTAAAACACAAATCATGTAAATTTCTTATCCATTGCAAAATACTATGTTACTGTTATTGTTTAGTACGCGTAGAAGGTGTGCGTGGAATAAAATCATACAATATCTGTTACACTCATTCCATCATTTATACTTGTAGTAACAGTTATGTATCTGTTATATCTGTTTTAGCAATACTTTGTGGTACAGCGGTGCACGCCTTTAGTATTAGTCATCCTCTTCATTGCACCACATGCACTTGAACATACAAAAAAAGATGAAAAAAGCCTTTCTGTTTAAGGTTGACTTAATTTTAGTAAATGCCAGACTGTTTCATCATTGCACAATATCTGAGTTTCACAATATCTGAGTAAAATTTGCTTTTGATTTGCAAAGCTCAAGTTGTATGAAGTTTTAATGGAATTTTTATAAAGTAAGTGGTTCAAAAATCTTTATTTGGATCCGCTGAAATTTATCTAATAAATATAATATACTTATAACTCAGTACATAATTAAAACTAGGTAAAGTATATTCTGAAATCAAGATATGTTTTTTTCTAGACAAGTATTTTAGAATAGTTATTATGAGAAAGTGTATATGGACATTTCCATAGAAAAGTCCACGTTTTGTCGCGTTACGGGACCAATCAATTAAGATTGTATTTTAGAACCATGCAGTTGGATTTTTCCTCTCTTGTACTTAATATTTAGCTATTTACGTTCTATACAAAAACACAAACGGAGTAAATAAAATAATTTAAGTTGCTCTTTAAAAAATAAGCTTAATTGCTTGGTCACGAATGCGACGTAATGTGAACTTTTCTGTGGAAATGCCGATATATGCAAGGCTATTATTATAACAAATGTTTATTATAATAAATCTCATGGAATTTATGTACTTTGTTAATATGAACATAAATATTCCTACAAATTAGATGGAATATTTAACAAAAAGGTCAACATCATAACAATGCTGATTTAATTTCTATAAAAAGCCTAATAAATTCACGCGGTATTAAGCATTTGATTGAGTATAGATGTTATCGATGTGTCGTATGAGAAAATGGATAACATTATGTTCTACATGCACTAACTGGCCCTTGGTCTCCTTGTTGGGTGTTTCTACAAAGCACAAGAAAATATTTGCTGCTCAACAGGATATGAGATTTTTATGGCGTTGTCATTGCAAATACTTTGTTCAATCTGGTTTTTCTTATTCTTGTTCTCTTGTTCTTTTTATTGTTATTACATTCCTTTATGCAAGTGTCTCAACTCAAACAAAAAAGAAAAAAAGGACACATATAAAAAGACTGAAAGAACTATTTATTAGAATTGCCTCAGGTCCTTTTTTATAGTTGCGATAATAAAAAAAGGTTATTTTTGTTAACTTTAATGGAACCAATAGTGACAACGAGTATGTTGGTCGATTTTTGTTGCTAAAGATGTTAATGATGATGCTGATGGTGATGATGTGTTATGGTTGTATAAACTAATTAGATCTTCTTCAATTTGTTTTCAACACATTCAATGTCATTTACACCATCAGCACATTTATAATTGTATCAACACATTTCATTTTTATTAAATTTGCTTGAAATTGCTTTTACTTATTATTATTAATATGAACTCTAACAAGGGTATCAAAGTAATTTTTATTTTGTAATTAGCTTAGCCATTTGTCCAGAAAAATTGCATGACTTATTTCTTCTTTCGTTTATTTAAGAACTAATTTTTATATATTTAATTTGAACGGTTATTTGTGTGTTTTTTTTTCTAATACTTTGTTACAATTAAATACATATCAAAAGGACACAAAGCTTATAACTTTCCATGTATAAAATATTTCAAGGACTTTAACATTGTACAACACATACATAAAATATAGATAAATTTATTTATATAAATTAGTGTAACATTTTAGTTTCTCTTATTTTTTCAACATTCAGCAAACATAAATTATTTTCGTTTAGGGCTTTGTATTTATTGAAAGAAAGGAACAATTATTCAATTAAGAAAGATTTTTTTACTTCTTAATTTTTGGTAAATGAAAACAAAGGCACTCAATATCACTGCTAAAAGAAAAAGTCCACACCCAAAAATTATAGCATACAATTTGTTTTTCCTTTTTTTTAGTTTTTCTTTTTCCTTTACAATTGAGCATTTCCTTGCTCTTGCAACCCCTGGAGCATCATGCTCACAATATTTGTACGTTTTTTAATAGACTACACCAGACCGTTTGTAATTTATTTTTTGCTTAACATTACCGCTACACTCCAATTCGGGATGTTGACGCTTTAAATGTTCAGAGTAGACTAAATAATCCAATAGGATTCATGTCGGCAGCATCATTATTAGGAAAAATTTACAGCTGCTAGGCTAGGCGCGTCTCGTCATTAAACACACATCCATATGTATATTTTACATCTTTCTTTCTTTGTACCTTCATTGTTCATTTCGCATCCTTTCGTATATCTCTCTCTCTCTCTCTATGAATTTAGTTTCTTACTCAACACAGAGAGTTTTTACTTTACGTTTCAGAGTTTTACTAACTTGTGGTGTGGCTTTTTGTCTAGGCTTCTTTTTTTATACACTTACATCCAGTCGTACACATTAACATTACAGTTTTTCACATAACTAAAGGATGTTAATGATGATGATGTTGTAATTTTCATTCCGCGTTAATCTGTTCTTTTTTGGAAACAAATTCTTGTAACCGTCCCTTTCGAGCACATTTCAAGCACTGATTTTGTATTTTAGCAAAGAAATGCAGAGAGTAAAGGATTCATCTATTTAATTTAGATTTAATAGACAAGAAAAAAAGCACAAAGTTGAATACAAAACGGCAAAAACTCTTTTAAGGCTCATTTAGCCGACTGTAACGTCGATGTAGTTGCATTTGCTGATCTTTTCTGTCTCATAGCTTTACAATGTGACAGAACCGATCAGCACACGCAACTACATCAACGTTACGGTCGGCTAAATGAGCCTTTATTTAATGATGTCCCTGCTCAAATCATTCAAATGAAATCATTTTAAACAAGAGTATGTATGATGAAGAGCTCTACAATGAATATTTATTATATGAATATGCATTATTGTCAAAATTTTATTGTATAAACAAATTAAGTTGTGGTATTTTAATCACCGTTAAAATACCACAACTTAAGTATGGAAATTTGAAATCGGGAATACGGAAGCAATCTTCAGAAATTGTCTAGTATCTCTGAATTCAGCTTTTTTGAGCTAGTTTTAACAACAGGAAGTTGTATTAATATTCTATTATTTGGGGAATTGCAAAAAAGCTTGAATCAATAGAATGTTTATAAAAATTATAAGCCTTTCTCTTTGTGTTGTTTTTATCATCTATCTATCAGATCATATTATGATTATTTCTACATTTGCCAGAATTTTTAGAAGTGTTATTTATACATATCACTATTGTATATATTACACTGATTGACATGATTTTCTGACATGAATAAAAAATTGCTGTTGTTTTATCATCTATCAGATCATATAATGCCTATTTCTACATTTCTACATATAACACTGTGTGACATCATTTTCTAACATGAGTAAGAAATCGCTTAAGGGTATAGGTATCTAACGCGTCACTTTTCTTCGTTATATCATCTGCTACTACGCTAATATACGAAACTTCTGTTTCAAATATTTAATAATGTACAATAGTTAGCTATACTTTTCAAAAAGAAGAAAATTTGTTGCCAAAAAAGTGAGTTGGTAGTTTTTAACATAATTTAATGTGCAAAATTGCTGATATCTTTTTTAAAGCTATGAAAAAAATGTGAGAGACGTAATTGCACAAATCACCCAAAAAATTTTATTACGTCTGGAGAAAATATATTATGAAATCTCAATGAAGAGCTCCAACTGACCAGGCAAAGGACCTTTTTTTCCTTATTTTGGTTATTCAGTGTTGCAACGTAAGAAACGAAACCTGAAGATCTTTTGCATTTTATGTAACATTACACAAAACAAATTTCTTAATGCGAATCCTATTTCTATGACTTTTGCTGTACCAACGATATGGAAAGAACAATAACATAATCGAAAATGGACCAAGCAAATATGAGCAGGACTTTTTCAACAGTAGCTGCTGCAATATTTATATTGCTTAGAAATAAAAGTAGCTATGCTTAACTCATTACTATAAGCCCACTTTTTTCCCAAAATTCCCCGATTTTAGCCTTTTTTGCAATTAACATAAAAAATTTATATACAGACTGAACATAAAAACGAAAAATACAAAAATAGTCTTAATAATAACAGAAAATAAATCAAAAAAGATTTTTCGCCTGGCGATGTAAAGAATTTTATGTACTTTAACGTGCTGCAAAAATGATTACTTTTTTCTAAAAAAAGTTTTTTTTAATGAATTCCCATTTTTGGCAACAGATAATTCCCTGTGCGTCCGATCAATTTGAAACTTTGCACACACATTAATTTAATGATAAAGACGTTCTCTAAATATGGTGACGGCAGCTCTGAAAATAAAGTGAAATTTTCAGAAAAATCTTAGTGGTGGAGCAGGGGAAGATGGGTGCCCGCCATACAAAATAATTATAAATGTTCCTGCTTCTGCTCACCAACAATAGTGATGCTATCTAAATTTCTGTTCCTTAGTAGGAAGAGAGTATGTCACAAGACAAGTCCCGTTCGAGTTCCAGAACTTTATATAAGCGGGACCCATCTCTTTTACACGGCACTATAATTGGAGGGGTCCAATTGATATAATTAATGCACTCAGTGATATGCTCTAGATCCAAACCTAAATTATTGGTCTTATGCTGGTTTTTTTAATACTAATGAAATTACTGTACTTTAAAGAAAGGTTATTGATTTGGGAATAAATCTATTTTTATTTTTACTGCTCATGACTACAAAACATAATTTACAGCTACCATTCTCACAAGTCACAGGACAAGTACATAGAAGACAATTCGTCCAAAGTTCCTCGCAGAGCAATTTCTACACTAGAGATAAGACCACTTATCACAAGACAAATCTCCTGACTGGTTCCCAAGGACTAGCAACCAGTTCGTGTTTGGGAACTTTATATGAAAGGGACCGGTAACTTCATGTAACGTTTTTATTGGGGGTTATTAGTGATAGGCTCTAGATCCAAACTTCAGGTACTTATCCTGTGATGCCTTCTTTAATACTAGTTGAATGACTGCACTTTAGACAAATGTTGCTGTTTAAAAAAAAAAAATCTTTTTGTACAGTCAAGGAATGTTGCTAACATTTTTTTCTTTTTTTTGTGACATATTCTCTTTTCGTCGGTCATGACTCAGGACCATTTTGTAATATTCCCATTTTCACCAGTCATTGGACAAATATGTTCAAGTACATTGGTACAAAATTTCCCGCAAGGAACGTTAGCGAGTTCAGCATTTAAAGATCGACAGCACAAAGTAAACATAGTTATGAAATGTCTGTCAGAGTCTTTTTTAGTTAATTTAAGAGTTCTGGGATACAATTTAGAGTTATTCGTGCTTAAATTTTTAGGTGCGACTTTTGATATAATTATAAAGAAAAAACTTAAATTTAGAATGACGGCTTTCTTCACGTGTATGCTCGAGATATATACTTTTTCAAATTGTGTTTTCTGATTACTCCCTTTTCTTTTTGCAAAAAAAAATGCTTCAACTACACAAAAGTAGATCGAATTTTTCGGATAAAGGCTAAATACGATTTTAAAATTGTTTTAAAATCTTACTTCCTATAAAATACATATGTACTTATTTTTTAACATATTTTTGCCAGCATGTGAAGCATAAGTCATAAATTTGTCTTAAATTGTTTGTCTTTTTATTAGAGAAGTAATTATTTTTTTACATAAAAAGAAATAAGATCTTTTGAATTGATTTAATTTATATAAGAGCATAACTTCACCCAGTCTTCTCTCTTACAATAACAGATAATAAATTTTTTCTTCCATTACAAAACTTTTTGGACTTCAATGTCATCGTTGTGCTAATGATAATTAAGTCTAATTTTTTTTTTGCCAAACACACGCCCTAACATTTTTATGGAATAACTAACAATTTCTCTTTTGTATCGTATTACGTATGAGCTTTATTTTTTTATCAATGTTACGTATACGTACGCACGAGCTCGTTTAGTCTTCGTTGCAT